>JAAAKQ030369801.1:3624-14626 GCA_010016005.3 Zanna intricata
TATTGTATATAAATCTTTAAAATTTCAAACAAACGCTCGAAAGTTACTCAATTTAATTATACTGTTTGAAGTTTGTTTTCATTTTACAGAATATATTATCAAATATAACTTTAGAAACTGATCTTCTGAACAACTTTATTGTTTATTCAAAAAAAAATTGCAAAACATATGAAATAAGAATACAAAGTACCAAAACAAAAAAAAAAAATATTAAAAAAAAATCATTAAAAACCAATTTAAAAAAGCGAGATACCTGATTAAAGGATTTCTTTGATTTAGTAAAACAAATGATTTTGTCACTCATGCTATTTTAACTATTACACCTTAAATTTTTGTAAAATCCAGAATTAAACTGAAACTAAAAAAAGAAAAATTCTTTATAAATCATACTTTTTTTTACAAAAAAGTTACTTATAAAAAGTGTTATAAAAGCTATAAGTTCATAACCCACCATTGAATAAATTCTCTTTTTAATTACAGTAAAGTGAACAAAAATAATATTTATATTAATAATTTTAGTTAATTTGATAATTTAAATTATTTTAACCATATTTGAATTGGCAGTCTCAATCATTCAAGCATATGTATTCTCAATAATAGTAACACTGAACTCTAGAGAAATCCCTCATGAAACAAAATCATTCATTTTATGTAATAAAAAAAACATGACCAGGAATTATAAAAGTTAATGTTGTACAAGGAAACAGGTCTGCGTTTGTGGAGACTCATTGCTCAGACTGAAAGAGCTCAACATAGACAGGCTTGATCAAACACCTAATCAGGAATCAAGAAGAGGAGTTGCCATCGTTTCAGCAATTCGTTATACATAAGAAATTCATTTAAGCTCTGATTTACAAGGGATACTATACACATACATTGCCTAGTCAACATAACCTTATGTTATATATATCTGCCTAAGTTTGGTTGGAGAGAGGAATATTTCCATAATTTAATAAACAATTGCCTGTTCCTGTGATTTTTGTGAGGGATTTCAATGCTCATAACCCTCTTCTGGGGTATGGCGACTGGAACCCGGAGGTAGATCAGTTGAAGACTTTCTAACAAATTAAGCTTCACTAAGGATGTAGATATTCCAAAATTAACCCTAGTCATTAACAGCAATGTTGAACATGTTACAAATGTCATTGTTGCACTGTCAAGATATATCTGTCAAACCTCTAGGATTATGTAACAACTGCTTGGTGGTCCATTGCTGTGCATAAAGCTATTAAGATTAATGTACGAAGATTAATTCCATTAAGAATACCCAATTTTCCATTAAAATAAGAAATGTTTTAACACACTGAGAACTAGTTACTATTATAAGACTTCAAGTTGGTTATATTTATTTCGTCTTATATGTTAGCAGGAAAACAGAGACCTACATGTGGAAGCTGCGGCTTATACCTCACACTGAAACATATAATAAAAGAATGCACTTATACAGGAGACCTCAGAATGTGGTACTTCATTTACCTTACAATGATAAAAGAGAGAAGATAGTTATTAAGTTTCTAAAATTAACTGGTTTGTTAGACCAATTATGACTTTAACATGTGATACATTTTATTTTAGGATGATTAATTACTGATGTTCTCACAAAACTGTGTTTTGCGTTTCTTTTCAGCTAAAGATAAATTTTCTTATCGATATGTTCTTAACAACTGTGGGCCCTTAACAGACACTTTTGATAGTTTAGACAACATTTCTTCAGGAATGGATTATATGCTTTTAATTGGCAAGGGGTTTATATCATATAGAGACTTAGGAGTTTGTCCCTTATTTTAATGAGGATGGGAAAGTTTCAGCTTGTGACAAGGAATAACGACCACAGTAGTTAATACCCATTACACTTAAAAAAAAAAAAATCAATGTTAATAAGAACCGTTAAGAATCTGTATGTTCCGACTCACTGAACACACTTACTGCAATTCAGAACAAGAATATTAAAGATGTCCAGTTCGCTAACATCCTCTCTATTTTATATGTTTTAAGTAGACGAGGACAGCGATGTGTGTTTGTATGGACTCCTGGGCATGCTAGTATTGAAGGAAATGAAAGTGCAAACGATGATCAAACATATCTATTCTCAATATTAGTAACATTGAATTCTAGAGAAATCCCTCATGAAACAAAAATCATTCGTTTTACGTAATAACAAAAAGAACATGACCAGGAATTATATCAGTTAATATTGTTCAAGGAACAGGTCTGTGCTTGTGGAGACTCATTGCATCAGACTGAAAGAGCTCAACATAGTTAGGCTTGATCAAACACCTAATTAGGAATCAAGAAGAAAGAATACCACAAAAGAATACAAGATTTGGAACATTAATATCAACTATAACAATAATATGAAGACAAGGTATGACCCAAAAATTAACATTTCAAAGAAATCACACTAGTAAAGTTAAATCATTAATAAAAATAGGCATAATTATATTTATTTAAAAAATTATATTATTTTTTTCATTTTTTTGAATTTTCTTACATTCAAGACTAACACCATCAATTAAAATTGATATAAATTGTTCACCAAACTCAATTAAATCATTTAACACATAGAAGTATCACTACTAAATACAATTGTATTATTAAAATAATAAAGAATACTATTCTTGCAATTAAATGAATAACATGAAATCCTGTCGTTAAAAAGAATATCCATAAATTGAGACTGTAATTGTAAACTGTGATTATGAACATTTTGTTTTGGATGTTGTCTGGACCACCGACAGTGTTCGCTGTTTTATTCAGAGGGTAACTAAGTCTATTTATGTCTGCAAATGCTATGTTCAGATCTACTGCGTCCAAGTTCACTGGTTGGGAGGATCAGCTAGTGCAGAGATGGGTGCTTTCACTGATGGGCAGCATCGATGAGGCACTGGGACTCCCTCATCCCAGCACCAATGAGATAATACAAAAGACAGAGTCCCTGCCCCTGGGGTGGGGTCCGGAGTTGACCATGTTGATTTTGGCCTCCCGTCCAAGGAGTTTGAAACAGGCGTGTTAAAAAATCCACACCGGTGGGCTGACCTACCATGCCGGACATACTGCTGGTGGACGGGGAGTCCCACTACAGTGGAAAACTCTCGCGCTGTGCTATGCTTCATTGTGGGTTCGGCTTGGGGGTGGAGAAAAAAAAATGATGAAAGGTATTGAATGATCTTTTTCTAAAATAATTTTAATTGTAAGAGATTCAAAATGTTTATTTTATACCATGTTAACGCTGAATGTTAATAGCCTATGATTTATTCCTAATTAACTATAATTTATTTTATTAAGCTCATATTAACGGTAACCATAATATTATGACTATAATAACTAACGTAATTGTTATCCTTAACCATTAACTGATATAACCTAACGGTGGTTCCGGAGGTAAAAAAAAAAAAAAAAAAAAATTAACTGATGGTTTCTCTTCTTTTTTATAATTAAGCAAATGTGTGTGTAGCTAACGATATAGTCAGTCATTTTACAGACTACTACAGTGTTTTTGGATGCGTCTTCTACGTGTGTGTTTAATTTACTGAGCATTACCATTTATACTGAGTATTAATAAATAATTTATTTTAGTTAAAGTATCTTGTCATTTTATTAGTGATTTATTTTTAGCAGTTTCCTGAACAATTGTGGCATGTAAGTAATATTAAACAATTCATTTTTCTATATATATAATGTTTTGAATTTATATTAGTAATTTAAGGTAATTAATTTGAATATCTTACTTTACATACGACAATACAATCATTATTTCTTTGTTATTGTTAAACATCGATTTGTATGTTTAACAAACAAATCATTCACATTTTTGGTGACTCCGAAGTGATAACGGTGATTAAAACTTTATTAAACGTAATATATATAAACTTTAAACTTACAGATTCAGATTTTCTGTGTTAAAAGGCATACAAACGAATCAAGGTAATGCTAATAAAATTTAAACTAATAGACTACAAGCTATTTTGTAAATGAACTGGTTGTGTTTTCAACAGAGGTGTTTTTATTTTATTTTCTTTAGGCACTTGTGCACTTTTGGTGGTACAGCTTGCGTATTAGCCTGAACTGAATTGCAAACTTTTGGGCTATTGTTGATATCACCCGATATAACCATCTTATTACTATTTTTATAACAATTTATATTTATTTATAATAAAAAAAAAACATTTCGGGAAGGTGTTGAGAGTAGTAGTTGAGAATAGCAGCAGATTTTTTTAAATTTTTGTCTTAGAGACTTAGTTCAACTGATTTTGATGTTCATAATTCTGAAGACCTTAATTTAACCTCTTACATTTCAAAATGGTCAAATCCATCCAACTGAAAAGTACCAATTAGGTAGTTGTCAAATCAAGTATGTCAGGCTTAATGAGGTATGAAAATAAGAGGCCATGAATATAAAAGTCTTGACTTCGTTTATAAAATTCTACTTTGAATGCTTCAATGTACTCCAGAAGCATATCTATGTTCCCTTCAGATTGATTTGAATGATTCTTCACATTTGGGAAGTAGTTGAATGCTTTGATGTTGATGTCATGTGAAAAAATGTCAAGTTTCATTATAAATGCTTTCCAGTAGCAGAAAAGATCAGGTACTGTTTGATCCTGCCCTTGTAATTTAAATTGAGCTCTTTTAAATGTGCAAATATGTCAGTCAGAAACATCAACTTTACAACCAGTTTTCATCTTTCAATTCAGGAAAATGTTGCCGTTTTCTGTCAAGAAACACTTTAATAGTTTCAAGATGACAGACAAATCTCGAATAAGACATGGAACATTGCTATATAACAGAAGATCTTATTTATATTCACAATCAATTTCTTGTAGAAGAGACTTGAATTGCTGGTGAACCAGTGAAGAATGAGAAACATGAAAGTTTCTAGACTATCTTAGCAACAGTTGTCATCACAGAGACCAAGTTCAGAGGTGAGGTCATTGCATATAATCTCTCCTGGTGTATGATACAATGAAAATGTAACAGTTTGTGGTTAATAAGATTTATAAGAAGTATTACAAATCTTTCCTTCTTGTCAACCATTAGAGCAGCACCATCAGTTGTCACAAAAAATAATTTCTTCAGGTTGATGTCATATTTAGCAAAATTAACTAATAAATGCAGTTAAAATGTCTTCTGTTTTGGTAGTATTGTGAAGGGATAATAACCAACAAAATTGTTCCTGTAAAGGTAAACCCTGTACATCTGTAAAGGTAAATCTTTTACAGATGTATTTTCCATCTGTAAAAGGTTTACATTTAAAAGCCACGCATTGAGCAATTTTGTAACTATATTCAGCTTTTATTCTTTGTTCTAACTGCTTGACTCAAAATACCAGTTTGTTTTTTGAAATCAGAAATAGCTGTTTTGATTGCTTCACTTTTCTCTTCTGAGGTTTTAAACTTAGATTGGTGTTTAGTTTAAAAGTGTCTTTGTACACTAGATGTATGACTCATGACACTTGCGCTGCTGAAAACAGAAACATGAAAACAGATATGGTAGAAAAGAAAAGTTTCCTTTTTTTTCTGCCATATTTAAACAAACAGTATTCTGAAAATATAAATATATCAATGAACATCAGTGTTGATAGTTATATGTAAAATTTAGCTGAATAAAAATAACAAAATTTAAATTTGTCTGAACATTATTTAAGTAGGACTTATTATTTTTATAATATATCATTTATTTTTACAATATCACCTATAGAAAAAGTAACTTATAGAAGTGTAAAATTTTTGTGAAACCTATTTTCGCCTACAGAGTGATGAGTGATTTTAATTGTGATATTTTTTATGGGATTTGGGTAAAGTTTTGAGTCGCCATACTGCTGTATATATTTTTCAAAGAATCAGCTTAGCTCAATTTATACAAAATAGAAAGAATCAAAGAAATGACACTTTGTTAAATTTTGATAACTAACTCATGATGCTCTTTTATAGTTCTGAATTTTGTGTTAATCATGACAAAATTATTAATATGTAAAACTTGAGCTTCTGTGTGTGATTAGAAATTGCTTTCGTGTCAGGTGTAGCATGTGTGCTGTAGATCACTGATCTAGATTTAGAAATGCATCTCGGTATAACAACAAATTATTCTAAACATACTGCCAACATCAGGGTTGTAGAAAAAGAAATACTCTAGATCAGTGATCTCTCTCTTTTTCTGTTTTACCCTCCGGAACTACCATAAGGTATTCATCCTCTGAAGTAATACCTTACAGTAGTTTCGGTGGTTAGAACAGAAAAAAGAGGTCACTGATCTAGCGTATTTCTTTTTTACAACCTTGATGTTGGCAGTATGTTTAGAATAATTTGTTGTTATACTGAGATGCATTTCTAATTCTTGTCATAGTGTTGTTTGCTTTTAGTTGCTTGTGTATTTTTTTTATTCATTTTTTATAAAATCTTAGTCAACATTTCAGTTTCATGTGAGTTGCTTGTTTAATATGAGTTAAGTAATTGTATATTTAATTTTTATGGTAATGCTTCTTTTTGAAAATTTTGATAGTATTCTTTTTATTTATTCCAGTTAGACATCTTTTCTTTTAAATTTTCTGCTACCTTCAGTAAAAATAAATATGTTGTAAAATTCTGCTTACACATAGCGTGTATTTTAAAGTATTTTGTTTTAAATATTATGAACTTGAAATGGATTCTCAACAATTTGGCTATACATCTTATTAAAAGCTTAAGTAAATTTTTGATAGTCAACATTGCAGTAATAAATGTAATGATAATTTAATTATTTTTACATTTATTTAAATTGTAATTTATTCAAATTATAATTTAGAGTCTAGATGTTCATAATATAAATCTGTAACAGCACTGAAAATTTAAAGTTAGATCTAGCATGAGTGAAAATGATGATGCGTAGGTGTGTATTTTAAACAAACCTTATAATATAATATTCTATTATATTTATGAGAAATTTAATTATTTTGAAAAGGAGGGTCTTTATTTCTTTACCTTACCTCTTATTTTTGCTTTCTGAGAATTAATTTAATTTTCAATTGAAATCTTTTTCTGATTTGGGTGTCAAAGGAAAGCTTTTCGGCTGTTGCTCTTTCTTAGTCAGTTGATTGGAAAAAAATTTCTGATCATTATTTAAGCTAATAACAGTGAGGTGACCCAACTTTATTTATCTTCTTCACATAAAAAGTAACTTGTTTGATCTAATTTTTATTATTAAATTTATAGAAGTTGTATCATTTAGTTTTTTATTTATAGAAAAATTTAAGACAGTAGTTTGAAAAAAAAAACAGTGTGAATTTAAGTAAAAACACAACATTTAAAAAATTATATTGTATTTTATGAAGTATAAAACGCTGTTTCATTAACAGTAAAAATGAATTTGTATGGAGAAGTATATACTTCTACTAATATTAATATACTTGAACTAATATTAGTTCAAGGGGATAAAATTACTCAGCATTTGGTTTTGGAAATTTATACATTCAAAGAAATAAAAATAATCAGATGTAGACTTAACAGTTATAGTTGCCTATTACATACATATACGTATATATGCTTTATCCAGCATGTATCAGTGTGCCAGTTGGTGACATTTATTTTCTCTCAAATAATTTTTTTTTCACAAAAAAAATGAATGAGTGGTGTAAAATTTATCTGAGTAAACGACTGTGAATAGATACAAATATACTAACAAGTTTGCAGCAGGTAACATAATTATTTTAATTCCCTCATTCTTGTTTCTATCTCAGTGTTTAACATTTTTAACAGTAAATTGATTTATGATGGGGTTGAAATGTAATGAACAGTTGCTAATAACTAGTAAATGAAAACAAATAGTCAAATGAAACAAATATGGCATAAAAGTGAATTTAATTTGGTACATAACTTTATATTTATTTTTCCACAGTCACCATTTGCAGCTAATCATTTCTGTCATGGTGTAATGTTCTGTCAATGAAGAACATTGGCAGTCTTTTCTTGATCCACGACCTCTCTTTGTTTTTAATTTCATCATATGTGGTGAGAAATGAATATCCTTGACATCCCTCGTTAATTGTGTAAGAAGTGAAAATCACAGAGCACCGGTTGTATAAGTGTCATAGAAGTGAAATAGGTTCAAATATCAACTTCACAAGAGCCTCGATGGTTGCACATAATTTTATAGTCCATTTACAGTTTCATGAGCATAAATCACTTTTAGATAGAGATGAATGTCATCAGCGTTCCTTTTTGTGATATTAAGAATGCAATCACTGCACATTGTTTAAGATATGTTAACATTGCAGGTTACTTGACTTAATAACAATGGTAATTTGCAGAAAATGAGAAGACTTGGGGGTCAATAAATTTTGGAATGTTAGTAGTAAGTGAATTAAACTACAAGTGGGAGCACCTGTTGTTTTGTATGACATTTTTTCAACCATTATTCTCCAGTGTCCAGTACATTTCTAATCATTTTACTACTACAATGATGAGGTGAATGTAATCATTTCCTTCTCATTAAAATTTTTTCTTTTAATGGCATAACTAAAAATTTTTCTTCTTTAATAGTTTCAGTTTTTTTTCTTTGGTATATTTGTACAAAGGAATAAGTCAATATTCAGATTGTTAAAAGGTCATGTGCAATATACACAATTACAAAGTGTATAATATAAATGAATTCTGATTGTTTCACCATTGATCTTGTCTGATTTTATGATTAGTTTTACTCATTATTTAATTAACACAAATCTAAGTAGACTAGGATCTCATTAGATCCTAGTTGAATGTATCGTAATTTAAGTTTACTAATAACATACAGTGCTTGCAACCATTACAAGACATACTGCTATCAGAGCAAGAAGAGTGAGAAATATGATACATTAATTATATATTTTTATTTAAGTTAACTAATTTTTTTATCTTGCAGTGAGGCTACTCGAATCTAAAGACTTAGCAAAGATTTTACATCTTTTGTTTTTAATTAAAATTTGCATTCAATGTAAAAACTACTTTAGATTAGTAATGATTCTTTTCAAGTGTTCACAATTTTCGTTAGCTCTTTTAATCAATGTATGGTTACATATATACTAGGTTATATATTTACTTGGTAAGTAAAGGAAGCAGCTGATTCGGGTATGGATTCATCGAGAAATTAAATAATAACTTTTTACCGATTATGGTTGGTGAAGATGATAAGTTAAATTCAGTCACTGAAGAAGGTTACAATGACCATTGAACGTGTTCTGAAGTGAGAAATTGTGCTTTCATTTGCAAGATTCCAAATTTTTAACATTTCCAGATATCAATAATGCCTTTACTGAAGTACTGGAAGGCCTGATCCTAGTATCTCTCCTTCATACTGTTGTAGGTTTTTATTATCTTAAAAGTACACTATTAAGATTCAAATCAGTTTTTGGGTTGATAAATGATGTGTGCAGCTAAAGAAATAGTTTACTATTCTTGTTTATATGAATTTTATAATGTATGAAATAATTTTGCATACTGTTGTACAACAAAACTTTTAATAATATATCTAATAGCATGTGGAAGTTCAATCTGTTGGCAATACTTTACTCCTGATAAGCTTATTTCCTTCTAAGAAACACTTTTGGAATTGATATAAATTGTCAAAATGAAGTTATTGCTCATTTCTTGCTAAATTCTAAATATTACATATCTTTGAGCCGAAAAATATTAAAAGTGTTTTGTTTTATACATCCACCACATAAGCAGCACAAAAAATAGTTTTATATGGAGCATATATTTACATTACATCATAACAGAATGTAAGCAAACTGTGTTTGAGTATTTGGATTAAGTCATTAAGTTGGTAGATGAAAAATTAATAGCAAGTAAATAGCAATGAAATAAAACAACTTAAAAAAAAAGAAAAACAATTTATTATTCTATAGAAAAATATTACATAGATGTACTTTTACAAAATAATTTCCTTATTTTATATAATCTATTTAAATTATATTATTGGATTTTATTTGATACAGTCTGTACAATATATTTATAAATCATTGATTTCATGCAAAATCCTTGCATGAGAATCAAAGGTAATAATTTTATACATTATAGTAAGCTATCTTCTATGCATAATATTATACAGCATTATTAAGTGCAATTACCACGACAAAAATTAAAAGTCTTCATAGATTTTTATTGTAATGTGTATATTAAGCATATTAATAGTTAGTTGTAATATTATTAGTAAGTAATGAAAGTTAATATTAAATGTATTACCTTTATTATTATTACTTGTGTATTTTGTAATTTTTATATATTTATTTATAATCACTTGTAACCAGTTCACCAGTACACATCATAATGTGCTTGAAATATAAACAGTAACATTATTCTCTCTCTTTTTATGTATGTACGCACGCCTAAGTGTATATTTACACATGAGTATATGCACATCTCAAACTGTAAAAACATCAAAATCACAGTGTTCTGAATGTTATTTGCACACATCTGCATTATTTAGTATATATCCTTAATACACAGGATTCTAATATGATAAGAATACCAACAAAAAATAAACATAATAGCTAATAGTATTTACATAATAAATAAACTTCTAACAAAAATTGACAAATCAAACATTGTACTTGATTTTTTAAAATATAATTAATCAGTTGAGTTTTCATCAGTTATTGATCTAACTTTCTAACACGTTCTCATTCGTGGAGTCAAATTTTTTCTTTGTCAAATTCCTTCTGGCCCAAGATTTTTAATATATGTTTCATTGCCTGCATTTTACAACACACTCTTAAATATAATAAATGCTTACTTTCTCTTTTCTTCAAGTTAAAATATGAAAAGTGAAAACTGAATTCTTCAGTAAGGTAGACTGGATGAATCCAAGAAGTGAAGATTAATTTATTACTCTTCAGTTACTTTTAATCTTACAATTTACCAATTTAAAATTTTGTTATACATTTTTAAAATATTAAAAGTTTTACTTAACTGATTGAGTTTGGGAACTGATTGTTTTAGTTTTCAGTTTTAGAAAATTTTTATTTTGTTTGTATTCAAAGAAATTAGGTGAT
>JAAAKQ030369912.1:0-25675 GCA_010016005.3 Zanna intricata
ACTTTTCTAGGCAATTTTCTAGTTTTTCTAAAACGTTTTCAGGCATATGTTTATTGGAAACTTTTTTCTTATTTTTAAATATAGAATCTGTTTCCGAGAGATTGCCGTGCAGTTTTGATACACCCTATATGTATTACTCATATAGATATATAATTTAATGTTATAATTTTCTATATTTCCTCGCACTTCTTCTCTAAATAACTGGGAATTAATTAAAATAAGATTCAAACTAATTTTTAATTATTTTTAAGATTACCCGAAGAAACTTCTTAGTTCACTGTTTGAATGTTCTTTATTTTGTAATTATCACTTTCAATTCTGAACATAAGGTAATCTCATATATATCAAAAGATTATTTTGAATTTTTTAATCTAATTTTTATTATGATAAAATGCTATTTAGATGTTTTTAAACTTTTTCTGTTGAATTACTCGTAAAACAACTATTTTTATAGTAGCAGACTTCTCCATATGAACCATGAAAGATAACTTTTTTACGTTTCTTCAGTGTAAAGTTATTGTTCTCTTAATTTATATTTTTTTAAATATAGCTAAAAGAAATTTTAAAGCTAACATAAATTTCATAACAAAATTAAGATTTATTAAACGAAAAACATGGTACTTCTGCCTTAACGGAGGGTCACTCATTTTGATTTTTTACTGTTTTCTGTTGCCACTATCATTATTTACGAAATAAAATCTTGGTTTAAGTAAAATTTAAATATAGTTATATAAGTTATGTAGTTTCAGGTTAAGATTAGGTTAGGTAGCCGGCCTCCGCGGCGCGAGAGGTAGCGTCTCGGCCTTTCATCCGGAGGTGCCGGGTACGAATCTCGGTCAGGCATGGCATTTTTCACACACGCTACAATTCATTCATCTCATCTTCTGAGAATATACCTAAGGGTGGTTTTGGAGGTAAAAAAAAAAATTAGGTTAGGTAAGGCAACTTAAGAAATGATTTCATGTTACAAAACCATCGTTAACTTCGTTCGATATCGACGTAACCTAACCAAACAACCTAACGGTTTCTTTTTCGCTAACCTTATCTAATTATAATTATGTAGTTATAAATTATAATTGTCTAATTATAAATATATAGATTATATAAAAAATATTAATAACAAATTGATATTTAAAGTAAATACAACGAACAACACAAAATAACAGCGAAGATCGGATCGAGTGGCTACCATTAGATAGAATTACCCGAAAAATTGCTAAAACATCGATTGTTTTTATTTTATATTTGTATGATGTATATCATCGTTAAAACGACTTACTTTTGTAAAATACAGAGAATGTTTCCCTTACGGATCTATAGATTTAACTACAACCAACTTAAATAAAATTCTAATATATTTTTGACCAATTATATAGCATTCCATCTGATTTCTACTCTGACATAAAAATAATAAAAATTTATATTTTTATTGCTTTTCCATTTTTTATAACGTATTGCTAAACAATTCTAATTCTCTTATTTGAATAAAATTATTTTATTTATAAAAAGTAAATATGTAATTATTTTAGAAAGTTTCTTTAAAAAAAATATCTCTATAAAGATTTTAACGAAAAAGAACGGCTGGTAATAATCGGAACAAATTGTAAATTTCTATCTTAAAAATATTTTTGATGTTAAAATCACTCAATCTTGACATTAAACTAGAAGTATTATTTCGAAACGCTTATTTTATAATAAATTATGTATACAGAAGATTTAAATAATGTAGGTCAGTAATTTTGAGACTAATTCAAATATTTTTGTTTTTATATACAACAAAAAGAAAAAAAATTTAGTAAAATTATGTTATTTTTAAGAAACAGGTTTTATACATAAGACTTCTCTCTGTTTATAAATATATGGATTTTGCATAACTTTATCTCTTAAATTAAAATTTTAAACAAATTCACTAAGCGTGATAAAATCGAATTCGTAGAAAAAAGATTGTCGCACAAAAAAAAATTTAAATCAGTGATATCATTCTGGATTAAAAAATATAACTACAGTTGAAAAGCTTTACAACTTTATAACTCTGCGTTTGAAAGGCGGTCAACACCATCTTTTATTTTATTTTACAACACTGTCTTTTAAAGCTATGAACCAATAATCATCCGTTTCAATTGCAATAATAATAATAAAAGAAAATCACGTACATTAAAAAAAATAATAAATATTGATCTATGAATTTGTAATAATTACAACAAAAAAAAAACACTCATTTGAACAAACTAACATAAATTAATAAGTAAAAATTTAAAAAGATACAACAAAGCCCCCAAAATAATAAAGAAAAAAAAATTAAAATATGATCGTAATTATCTCGCGTTTTTCAACTGTGGTGATTTTTTTAACAACCATTGTATAAACATTCGTGTATCCACAAATCCATATTTCGTCTATGGTTTTTTTTTGGACAAAAAACGTTATGGCGTCATCATCGCCCGGATAAAACGAGTAATAAAATTAAAAACAAGCAAATTAAAATCCAAAACCAGCGTAAAACTGAAATATGACTAGAAAAACTTAAAAAGTAATATCACTTGAATCCCAAAACCAACAGCACAAAGAAAAGAAATCTAAAATGTTAAAACCTAACATCACAAAAGACAGAAACTTGAAATATAAAATAAATTTAATTAAAAATTGAAATAAAATATAAAAAACTTAACAATATCCGAGAGGGGTGTAAAGGGGGCCCTTCTCAGACAACAGAATATAAACATAAAACAGAAAAACTGTCTATGGTGATGATATTTTTAAAATTAATCCTTTCTTGACCAGCTGTCTCCCTTCACTCGGTTTTTTTTATTTTTGATAGTCAAAAGGTATTTAATTTAAATGTAATTAATTTAGCTGCAGTTCTAATCGAGACCAATATTTAGTACACTAATCCATGACAGGCGGATTTTTTAAACCTTCTCTTCTTTAACTACCTCTTGAATAGTAGATAGCTGAGAAGTTTAGAACAAATCTCTAACGCCCTTAAAAATTTCACCAGTTTTTCTTTTTAATGGCCTGCTTAAAAGATGATTACCTTCATTTTCTCTACTCATTCGTGTGAATCCGGCTTAAAGCCTGTTTTCCAAATACTGTATTTAAACATTTTAAATATCTTCACACAATGTGTAAATAAGCTGATGGAGATGTCTGCCAGACATTTGCATCAGTGGTATCCTGACAAAGGTCAAACTGATGACTGAGACGACTTTCGGTAAACCCCTTCAGCGCTAGAAATGAAGTGATTGGTGTGGCGACTGAGATTGGCACAAGGCGGGTTTATTCCCCAAATAAAGTCAGGAACTTCATAAAGAATTTTATTTTTAACACAAAATTTCACATAAATTTGTTACTTGTAAAAATCACTTTAAGCGGAATAAAACTCGCAGCGTGATACTCATTCAATTATTTTTGCTATCTTGAGCATAATTTAAAAGTTTAAAAATTCACCAGATGAAACTTAAATGCCCTTAAAATTGATTCATTTTAAAACTTAGAGTATGTTTAATCTTAAGTAATATTTTACGAATATCCATTTTCTTTTATTATTATCTATCGCATATTTTTCCTTTTCAAACTTCTTAAAAACATGATTAGTGATGTTACTTTCCGTACTGATTGAATTTGGCGTATTTTTAATTGTATTTTTATAAGTTTTAGTATTTATAACTTTCCTTTAAACGTGTTCTGGACGATCAAATGTAAAAAAAAAAACAAAAAAAAAACATATTTATTTTATTTATTTATGGTCATTTATTTTATCTATTTATTCATTATTTAAAATAGCTGAACAGGAATTCAATAAAGATGGTAATTATATACAATTAGGGACTCACTTCTGATTTTGATAAAATTACCTTATTTAGGATCCAGGTTATTCGTTACAGTTGATTCGTCGGAAATGAGTTTCACCCGAGTTGATTGCTTCGTAAGTTGCTCATCATCGATAACAAAAATTTTAGCATTACCATTGTACAAATTTAATATACATTATTTTCGGGCTAAGTAATTGGTGGGCACGGGAGATTTGAGGCTTATTTACATAGATCGGAAGGCAAGAATTTTCCGAGTGCATTTGTTGTGGGCAAGAAGGTATCCCTGAACAAACGTTTTATGTGTGTTCCAGATGGACAGAGGTGCAAGAGAAACTACGCTTGGGCTGGCTAGTGCTAGAAACCACTGTCGATTGTAAGTTGCGTGGCCCCACAGATGAGGGACGAGCTGTTGAGGCTCTAGCGGCTGGGATCCTGAAGTCAAAGGAGGAAGATTATCGCGCTGGAAAGCAGGTTGGGGAACTACTGGTAGAGGAAGGGCGGGCAGCTCTGATCAGGAGGAGGTGGCGGTTCGCTGAGGTGGGCCGCATCCGATGAGTGATGGGCGTCTCGGATCTCGGGAATGAATCCTGTGGCTTAGACGGGCTATTTAGGAGGAGGGGAGTTAAGGCCGTGTTCCGCTGGTGGGTCCCTTTGAGGATTCACCAATTGAGGCAAGGCGTAAAGACCATAGTCTCGATGGGGATCCCTTGAGGGAGGAGACACGGCAATGGTAGGCCATAATCCCGGTGCGGGGTCCCTTTTGAGATTCCGTCACTTAAGGCGAGGCGTAGAAGCCCGAGTCCCGGCCACTTGAGATGCTCTGGCATGAAGGGCATATTGGACACATCGGGGAGTCCTGATTGGTTAGAGGCGAAACATCTCCCAAGACCGCGTGATGCTTGATTGCAGGTCCAGTCCTGGGAGGCTGGGAAAAAGAAAGAAAAGCAAAGCTTATGTTGATGTCGTACGAAGTCAGTACACGGAATCGTTAATCACCTAACTATCCTAATGTACTAATACTGTCCCTTGGGGATAATATTGGGGCATAAATGCCCCTTGGGGGCAATATTGGGGGTAGGGATGCATTTCAAAGTTTGAAATTATCGAATTTTTTAATTTTTTAAAAATTTTGTTTGGTTTACTTAAATTTTTAATATTACAATAAAATTTCATCATAGTTCTTTCCCACCCCAAAAAATAAAACTTAGGTAACTTTTTATTGGTTGTAAATTTTTATTTTAAACTTCCTTGATGAACTTTCCTTGTTTTTAAACTTTATAATTTTATTTTGATCTCTATCTTAGTTCTTCTTACTAACTATTAACTAACCCCTTTATTATCTAGGTAATAGTTTTATTATCTAGATAAGAAAATCTGTAAATTCTGGAATATTATGATCCCTGATCTTAATATTTTCAAATTGAGTTCCTCTCTTAGTAATGAATACGTATCAGTTTTACTGAAACAGCACCTTTTTCCCAATCTGTATCAGAATTTTCTCTTAATTCATTTTCAATTTCTAAAAATAGAAAAATGCCATTAACAGATTACAAAAGTTAGGTTCTTTCTCCTTTATTAATGGTTATGCCAGAAGATAATTCAATAATAAATATAATGGTCAAAGAAACTATAGAAATATCAGAGAACTGTATTCATGTAATTTTAAGAGCAATTCATTAAAATAATTCATTTTTCCGATAGAAAATATTATTTAAAACATAACTGCAATAAAGTAATCAATTTAAATAAAATACAATTGACATAGTTGTTAATGTAATTTTAAATAAATTCTTTTGGAAAGAATCCAATATAGAATGTCAATGATGCAAATTCTTGTTGAGTTGTCTAATAATATTAATACATCGTAGATTGTATAAATCTGTCTTATATGTTCTATTTTAATAACTTTCCTTGTTCCTCTAGGTGAATATCAAAATACCTATTTATAAGAAATTTTTTTTTTAAAACGTTTATCGAGTTTCTTTGTTTGATATCTTAAACAATTTTTAACTTCTTTAGTAAGCCATACATTTCACTTTGTACTATCAATTATTCTATCAAATAATTATTACTGTGAGGTAATTTTTTATAAAAAAAAAAAACTGTTGATAATTTTAAACTAGAAAACAGAACTTTTTTTTGTAAAGACGATAAAACATTTTTATAATATTCTTCTTGTATAAAATCTATGATAATTAATTACTATGAAATCTTTCAAAAGTTTCAAAGTTTTACAATAGCAGTTAGATAATATTTAACCGCTATTTAATTTTATTTATTTGAACTTGTTTTAATAAAAATAAATAAAAAAATCAGGAAAAATGGAGAAAAGATTAAAAATTTACAAGTAAGTAAACAGAAAATACAAATACAGTCGTGTTTTATGTTGTTAAAACTTTTAAATAAACTGCTGCAACCAAAAATAAGTTGTTCTGGTAATAAACCTGATCGAAGGTATGCATTATTTCAACTTCTAAGCGGGAAAAACAGAAATAGTTGGATGAAAAAGAATTAAGTATATTTTTATAGCTATTATCCATCTTCAACTACCACTTAAAGAACTCTCTAATGCTCAAGCATATTACTTGGTATATATTTTTAAATTTCATTTAAGAAAATTCTTGAATTTAAATGTTTCATATATAATTTATTGTTGATTTGAATATTCAACAGAAAGTGTACAAAAACTAGTTTTTTGTTCGGAGCCTGGAGATAGCTTAGTTCCTTGTTCCTTTATGTAATTAGTGCTTATTTAACCCATTATTCATTCTTCCAGGATATGTTGTTACTTAGAACCTAACTACAGAATAATAGCGAGTGATAGAATCAAAAAAGGATTAACATTAAAATGAATCTGGTGCGACCGAGCCTCGAAATATCAACCTCCCGCATAGAAAGACTGCTTAACCATTGAACTATTCTTGTGCAATCATATATAAATGATTTACTATTTTTTTTTTATACCGGTAAGATTATGCCAATATTTATACTTCGGGTAATGGAAACTAATAAAAAATAATTCCATAAAAAACAATCAGGTTAAGCCTTTAAATTTAGTTTTTCATTAATTTATTTGATATTTCAAAACTTTGAACATTTAAACAATTATGAATCACGAAGTGGATATTTTATTGATTAGAACCTGATGGCAGAAATTTTCTATTTACGACATTAAAATATAACTAGTTTAGTTTGTCCTTGATCTATATCAACTTTCCATCTGGGAAAGCAAACGCTAGTTCTCTCTGTACACTAGGTTAAAATGTAAAGAATTATTTCTTATAAGAAATTACTTTGTAAAAATATGTACGGAACAAAATATACTATACAAAACAAATATAAACATTACGGAACAAAATATATAAAGTATAATGTTTAAGGTCAATAATGTCGTTTTGTTTTCATCACTTTCTGCAGAAACCATGTCAATGAGATTTTTCTTTGCCAAAACAATCAAATGTATTATTCCTGATGTATTTTGCCATTTTACTATAATTTAAATGTATAAAATCATGTAAATCAATTAATTTTACTAAAATTTATCTATGTTATTTAGAGATGTTTAAAAAAAAAATTTTATTATTTTAATCCTAAATAATTTCCTAATAGAAGAAGAAAAAAGGGAATAAAAAAATATCATTCTTAAAATTTATGTTGAGTAATATCAAAGGTTATCTTTGTATTACAATAATTAGGTGACAGGCAGAAATTAGTCTGTTGTATATTAATGTAACTGTACTTTAATTGTTATACTTATTAACAATATATATACATATACTTATACTTTCTTATGGGATATTAGCAAAAACTTTTAAATGTCATATAATTTATTTATTCACATATAACTGTAAATAAATATCAAATTCTGTAGTAAGTTTCAATATTGTAGAAGTATTAAATTTTGTTGATAATTAAGTAGTTCCGATAAATTTTATCAACTTGAATAAAAGGATAACATGTGTTATATAAACATAAATGAACATAACCACTTTAGCTAAAAACAGAACTTGTAGTTTACAAATAAAATAAAAGTATATTCTACGTAACTATTGTTTAGAAAATTTTAAATGATGTAAGGCATTCGAAAGAGAAAAGAGCATTTGAATTAGGTAACTTTAGGAAATTTATTCAATTAATTTATCCAAGTTGTCAAGAATTCTTATAATTATCCAACAGTAAAACAAACTAGTAAAAAGAAAGCTGACAACATAGCTGTAGGACTTTCCCGCCATGCGGATTAATCTGATACATGGATTATATACACATACACACGTAACTTAGTTTAAAATAGTTATCATGTTATTTAAATATCACATTTTTTATTTATTTAATTCAATGATTCTAGCTAAAGCGCGCACATATATCGTATTTCATTCGCGGGGGTGTGGCTGTACTAGCGGCGACTTTAAATAGTTTTTTACATTTAAATTATTATTCATTTATTTAATTGTACCGCTCACTTGTGACGTTACAGCATTGCTAGTGTGGGAGGCTAACAGAAAATAGAAAGAAAGACGACTGCAGCAGCTGTACATCAGTGCTACACTAGCTCTTCTTGTGGTGAGAGCGGGTACTAATGACATACTGTACCCACTTAGGCACTATTTAGAGAATTTTTTTTTTTTGGGTAGAGGTGCGATTTTGAAAAAAACAATTTTTTGGAAATAATATTATTTTTTAATTGGTAATAAATATGCGTAAGAAAAATAAGATCTTAACTAGGCGAAATCTTGAGATACTCAGGTTGACCTTGCTATACAGACTCACCTCTTGACCTTTTAAGTTGAAAATTTAATGGTATCAATGCCCTATAGTAGTAATTTGACCAAATTCGGTCAAAATCGGTTGAATAGTTATATAAGGTGATTTAGAGGCCAACACTCCGAACACACACACGTTCATACGAAGATGCAGAAAATTTCCATCTGATTTTTTGGGTTCCTTAGGTGTCAAAACGTCAAGATGCGGTGAAAATCGCAATATTTCCAAATTGGACAGATTATCTACTTCACCTTCTATAGCTATAGTTCTGCTATAGCGATTGACGGGAAAGTAAAAGTATAATGTAAAGGAACAAAACCATTAGAATAATCACATTAGAACGCCCATTACTCTCGGGACGTTTTCGTCTTTATCGGGCGGGATTTGTTGGATGTCCTTTCTTATTCCAAACAACTAAAAGATGCCATCATAGCATGACGTAGATGGTCGGTTACTATTAATTTATTAATTGTAAAAAATGCTGCATAATAAATTATATTAAATTTGAATATTAACACATACGCTGTATTTCATGCCATCTTTGTATTAATAGATTATCATTTAAAATACTTTTAACGAGTTATATTTAAAATGTCTTAACTTACAAATATTTTAATATAACATGATTTTTTGTGGAAAAATATTGAGCCGTAAATTTCGTTAAAATTGATAGGATAATAAAATTTATGTAGCAAGTTTTAAAATCTGGTTGTCATATCTTACATCAGGCATCTTCAAAATAAATAATACAATATACTACTGGAAATTTATTAGTTTATTAATTATTGACTTATAAAAAAAAAAAAATGAAAATGCATTCCCATTTCTGCTAGATACGAAGAAGATCGTATCAAGGGAATCTAGAATAATATGAATTACTTTCCATTTATCTAAGGCTCAATTTAACTTCCTGCCTCTATAGTAAATGATTTATTGACTCAACTTACCGTGCATGAATTAAAGAATAAGTCTTTAGTTTACTGGACTGGAAATATATATTGATAAATACAGTTAAGTTCGACTGATAATGTATTGTGGCTTAATCGAGCTAATGCACAGTAATTATAGGCTTTCTAACCATTTGTTTACTTACTGAACTATCAAACTGACTTTGAGAAAAAAACAATCCTTCAAATAGCGTTTTACTTCCCCCGTTATAGCTTTATTTTAGCGAAAGACCAAAATTTTTGATAGTGGGATTTTTTTTTAAATGAGACCTCTTTCATATGAAAAACACAAAGGATATAAAAATTTCCGAAAAATGTATTTTCGTACAAATAAGTGTTCCTCTATATTTGATTAATATATCCGGACTGGCTCAACAAATTTCTATGTATGGGACATTGGTGCCATTATTTTGAACAAAATTGAAAAAGTGGAAGAAAGATTTTTCGCTATTTTTACTTTTGTATATTGGTAGTAAAAAATAAAGCGTTATTATATAAAAGAACTTAATAAATTATTTGAAATTACAAAATTTTAAGTCAATCATATAAATGGGGAGAGCTGAATAATATTCAAAATTATTTCTAAGAAGTTTTTTCCTCAATCCTGAAAACGTACTGACAAAAAATTGAAATTTGGCTTAAGTTATAAATGTGTTCCACGAAAAGGTAGACGCTTTTGATTTAGAATCGCTCTCCCATTCTCCCACTGATTCTATTGTAACTTTACAGACCTTTTAACTAAGGTTTTAAAAATCTTCTGTGAAAATTTCAACCTTCTAGGATTTATAGAAACAAAGTGGCGTCTTCCAAATAAAAACATCAATTTTAGATAAACTACATACTCGTACTTTTATACTTGAAATGTACTTTTTTATAAACCCAGCCTTTATCTTTCGTTGTAGGTAATAGTACTACAATAGTAGGATAATAAATAAATGAGTTGCAAAGTTGAAAAATAATGAATGGAAATGAAAATTTTTTAGGAAATAATCTCTTGATGAATAATTAAAATACATTATGCGCTTTTTTAGCTGATGGAATGCTCTTAAAAAAATTCGCAATATTCGGTTAACTAATATCACATTATTGGTTACACACCAATATTCCTAAACCAAAGAATAATTGTAAAGAGTAAAATAAGCAACACAAAACTGTAAAAAAAAAAAAAACAGTTTAAATGAATTTAACTTCAAATTTAAAAACTAGAATTTTTTATTTTGACTATAATTTTTACGCCCAGGAAGTATTGTAATCGCGAAAAATTTCTGTTTCAGATTTCAACGAAAATATCTGTTTTGATCATCCTTGAATCCATTTTGACTAGTTTCCGCGTGACGTCTGTACGTATCTCACATAATTCAATAACGATTAGCCATAGGATGTTGAAATTTTGGATTTAGGACTGTTGTAAAATCTAGTTGTGCACCTCCATTTTGATTTCAATCGAATGAATCAAAAGTAACCAAAAAAGCCAAAAATCCCCAAAAATTTGAATTTTGGAGTTTTTCTTAACTACAATACTAAGCCCTCATTGAGAGATTATCAATGATATATCATAAGTGGTATTTATTTTCATTGGTTCCAGAATTATAGCTAAAATAAAATTTTAATTAATGAAATATTTGGATATTACAAAGGAAGGCACATCGGTTGGAATCGGACTTCATCTCCTTTTTTTTCTTTTTTTTACATTTATGGTTTTTAATTTTTTTATTATTTGAATATATTGATTTATTAATAATTATTAACCCTTGCGATTGTAAAAAAGTTTACAATAAATAATAATTCTATAATAACAATAAATAAATAAAAAGTTATTAGTGAAATAAAATTTTATGTATTTTTAAAAATGTGTGTAAGTAATTTAATAGGCACTATTACATATGTGTGTATGTAACAGATTTGGTAAAAAATCTGATTATTTAATATTAATTGAAAATTATTAATAAGAATCGTATTATTTTTGGATTTTCGTACAAGTAGTCATGTTGAGTCCACATCAACTTTTTTTTATATTTAAAAATAAAATATGAAATATTTTTTAATAAGAATTATTGTATTCCTTTTCATCAAATCGTAATGTGCTTTTCAGCTTCCATAAAATACAATTTATCTCTATTCACTTTACCTAGCCTAGCCTTTTTTTCTTAACCTCTGGAACCACCGTTAAGTATTATATCAGAGAATGAGATGAATGATTTGTAGCGTGTGTGAAAAAATGCCGTGCCTAGCCGGGATTCGAACCCGAAACTTCCGGATGAACGGCTGAGACGGTACCATTAGGCCACGGAGGCCGGCCTCTTCACTTTACCTAGAAATATTCATTCAGAATATCATACAGCTCTTTCTTGAGCAGTACTGATGTAATTAATTGTATAATAGTTTAAATGGCCTAAAGTAAAAGACCACGAGGTCTATATTACGAAATTCAGTAGTATGTTTCGTCTTTGTTATCTTTTCTCGTTATTGAATTGTTTTTATCTATTGTTTATTTTTCCTAAATGTTAAATCAATAAAGATTTTATTAATAAATTAATTTAATTTGTGGAATATGATAATTTAATTTAAACAATTTTTGTACGCAAGTAAATATATAAATTTATCGTAACACAAGCCTAGACAATTTCAGAGTTTCTATTTTTAACATTTTACTGGTCAAAATCAGAAGTACACATAGAACATCAAATATCAAATGTTCTATATTAGCGTTAGAATATTCCATCGTTCGGTCTATTTACGTGAACTCATCTCGTACAATACCTTATGTGAAAAAAAAAATTTTCTAATTTCTTAGTTTCATTTTAATGAAATTCAGTAAAAAATAATTAGAATTTTAATGGATCTAAAATAAAGAGTTAAATCTATAATAAGAGTTTTTTCCTTGTTAAGAACCAATTTTGACTTATTTTATCTTAATCTTATCTTTTTATCTTGACTTATTTTTTGAAAATTTTATCTTTAATAATTAAATTTAAAGTGTTCAGAATTAATTTAAAAAAAAAATATATGAAGAGAAAAAAACAGTTTTTAAACATTAAAGCAAGTTTTTTTAATGCAGAATGTAATGAACAACGTACGAAAGAACTGGTAATTTAAGTGCCGTCAACTTATCAAATAACTAAGCATTAAAAATAAAGAGGTCGTCGGAAGGAGCAAAAAAAAAAAACACATCGACCATAATTGTAGGAAATTGGTTTAGTTTTGAACTTGTTGTTATAAAACATCTGAACGTACGTCCGGTAACGGAGTGAATACTAATGGATGAAACAGAAATACTGTTAAGGGTACTTAACCGGTCAATGAATAAGCAATTAATTATTTTACGAATTAAATAGAGTTTTCCTCTTTTTTTATTTTAATGGAAACTTTTTTTTTTGTTTTTATTAGTATATATTCCTTTAATAGGTTGCTTCAATTACATTAAAATAACCCCGTTTCATGTTTATGTTTTTGGCTCAATTTTCTCCTTTTACTTTTCAGATTAATTCTCTCCAAATTTAGAGCATACATCATAATTAATAATTTAGTAATGACTATTCTTTTAAAAATATGGACTATTTACATTGTTGGTCTGCTTAAAAATACACTAAATTGTTCCCCTTCATACGTAAACTACTTAAGAAATAATACTTCCGGATCAGCTTATAATTCTACAAAATTCATCAAATAAATAAATTATTGTTATAAATATGCATTTTTTTTTTCTAAGTAATGATGTAAAATATTTCATTTATTTTTAATGACTATGGATAAGAAATTTATTTTTATTTGACCACAATCGATTTCAGTTCATATAGTGAAGACAGATTTATAGATATATAGACATAGAGGTAATATGACTACAAAAAAATAGAAAAGTAATCAAATGTACATGTGTATATGTGGTCATTTATATTTTACATATATATATATATATCTCAGAATGTTCTCTGGTATATTTACTTTACATAAACAAACTAAAGTATATTTTAACAAATATCCTTATTTTATATATCAAGTAAAAACATATAAAATTGTAAAAATTCACTATGATGAAATTTGTTGGTTAAATTTAAGTTTAAAAATATTGAAATTTAAACAAAGTCTTCAACAAAATACTTCAATACTTGAAGTGTAGAACAAAATCTAAACTGAAGATTATTCCATCGCTCATCCCACTTGTATACGATTAGGGATTCACCTCCGATTTTTATGAAGTTTAAAATATAACCATTTTAGGAAGATGTTGGTTACAATTGAAATTATTCGTCAAAACGTGTTTCACCCGAGTTACGTCACTTCCTCAGCAAAAATTTCGTAATTCAAACACATTATATTTCAAATAAATAGTTTGGTTGAATTAAGAATGAGATTAGATTCATTAAAGACTTAAGTCACCGCGTCGTGAGAGGGGGTGAGGTTTTACTGGATTCCACCGAGCTGCGTTGAACCTCACACACCCAATATGCACGGGCTACTAGGTGTATAATTTAGACAGATTTCCCCACTTTCGAAGAAAACGAAAGTGCAGTATAAATTATTTATGGAATACATAATTGATTTAAGCAAAATTAATTGAGTTTACAAAGTAAACAACGTAAAATTGAGTTTAGTTAACAAATGAGTGGCTCATAAAAAAAAAAAATTATGAGCCACTTGCACCACTATTATGTTTAGAAAGACATAAAGAACTGAACTGCTACTGAGGCAAGAACAAGACTGAGAAATGTCTTTTGCCTGAGGTTTTGAGGATGACCTCCGGTAAAGCCGATCTACGTATGGAAGAGGTAAAATTCTAAAGGCAGTTACTTTTATTCGGATTAGAATACTAGATGTGGATACCGATGTTCTTTGGTGCTGATATGTGTGGTCAATCAACCACACATCTCAGGAATGATTGATCTGATACTGTACAAGATTACACTCATTTACATTCATTCATATTATCTTCACTCATCGTCTGAAGTAATACCTTACGCTGGTTCCGGAAGCTAATCAGAAAAAGAGAGAGGTATGGAGGAGGTGGCGTGGCGACCGGAATCGTCACATGGCAGTTGTTCTACGGAGTAATGTTGATGGCGTATTTGATTACCTGGTATTTCCTCCTGTAATGTAATGGGAGTTTATTGGATTCCAGTAATAAACTTGGTTTATGGTTAATGGCAAATGACCCTTTGAATATTCGAGTACTTATATTGCGCAAGGAAAGAAAGTAAAAATATGAGTAACAAAATATTATCAAATATAGCGCAGTATCTTATTATCTTCGTAAACAGTACCACCTTATTAAATTAATCTATAATTTTATAGTAGTCTTCAGCATCATAAATAAATATATTGTCAAACTAATACAGTGTAACAGAAAATGTTATTTATATAATTTTAATAAATTACAAGCAAACCTTTTTTAAGCAACTATGGTCTAATCAGTCTTTTACTGATGAGAAATGCATTTTTGTAACTTGTGAGAAATGTCAAACCTGATTGGAATCCAAATTATGGACCAAACAAAGACATCTACGAAACCATTCCGTCACGAGACCGATAGATTATTATTGTGAATATTTTTTTTTGTCAATTGCAAAAAATTGTAGTTTTTTTTGATACAATATTTATTGTAAAAAAAGAAATATATATTATACATTTTTTTTTACTGATTTTTCTATTACTTTCTTCTTATTTTCTCTTTTTTTACAATAAGAGGATGAATGAGGTACAGAAAAACGTACTATGAATATAAAACTGATCTTAAAAACTGATAAAATAATTTTACTTTCTTGATTTATAATATAAGGTATTAAGAAAATGAAAACATTACTCGTCTAGACAAGAAGAAATATTAATCTTATCTTAAACGATTAATGTGTATGCATCTCTCTCTCTCTCTCTCCCTCTATATATATATATACAAACTTTGTTAGAACCTTGGCATAGAAATATGAAAGTGTTTTTTTTAACTCTTATTTATATACCTTGTCGGTATTGTATTCTGTTTTCTTGTTTGCAAATTATATTAATTTTATTACCCAAAAGTAATAAGCACACAATTTCATATACTTTTGGCATGTAACAAAATATCATTACATGAAATATCAAACGGTTCGATTACAAATGATTTTATATAACTTTAAGTAATAGTAAAAAAGTAATAATACATTAAGATACCTCAACTCTATACCTACTTACCCCCAAGCTATTCTTTTTCCTCCTTGTACGAAGTACAAGAAAATATTGTAATCTCAAAAAATTTCAGTTTTCAGATTTCAACGGAAATATCCATTTTAACCATTTCCCAATCTACTTTGACTGGTTTCGGTGTGACATCTGTTCGTATCTCACATAACTCAAAAACGATTAGCAGTAGAATGTTGAAATTTTGGATTTAGGGCTGCTGTAATATCTAGTTGTGCACCTCCACTTTTATTTGCAATTGACTGAACCAAAAGTATCCAAAAAAGCTCAAAATTCTCAAAAATTTGAATTTTGTACTTTTCTTAACTGCAGTAATAAGCCCTCTTTTGAGAGCTTTTTAATGATATATCATAAGTGGTACTTATTTTCTTTGGTTCCAGAGTTAAAGCCAAATGAAATTTTGATTAGTGAAATATTTGGATCTTACAAGGGAAGGCATAACGGTTCAAATCAGCCTTCGTCTCTTTTTATTCAATTTTTTTTTTTTAATTTAAATATATTTATTTATTAATAAATACTAACCCGTGACTGTAAAAAAAAATTTACAATAAATAATAATTCAATAATAACAATAAAAATAAAAAAATGAAAAGAAATCAGAAATTATTAGTGAAATAAAATTTTATGGACTTTTAAAAATGTTTATATGTAATTTAATAGACATTATTACATATGTATATATGTAAAAGATTTGGTGAAACAACTGATTATTTAATATTTATTGAAAATTATAATTTTGAATCATATTATTTTTGGATTTTCGTAAAAGATAATCATATAATGTCCACATCAGATTTTTTTAAGAGTTAATCTCATTTGTAGAAGCATTACCGCCAAAATTTCATGTGTTTAGGCTAAACTCGTTTGTATGATGTAAAGAAAAATAGATGCATTTTTAGAAAAATAACAAATATAGAATATTGTCACAAACATTTAAAAAACTTTTGAATTCAAAACGTTGAGAAATCCAAAAATCCGAAGGGAATCATCTTTTTTATCTAAACAATTTATCTTTTGTTGTATATCCTCAACAGGGAAAAAAATGTATCTGCTTAGAACAAATAAATTTATTTCCACAAATTAAAGTTTTATTAAATGCCATTAAATGATAACATATGAACGTGATAACAATATAACATTAAACGATAACGGTAACACATGTTTATTTTTATAGTTTTTTTTAACGATTTAAGATTAAATTTAAATTAAATGGTTTTTATTTAATAAATATGAAACCTAATTTGATTACAGAAAAAATTATTTACCAGCAGATACATTTAAAAGTATTTAAAGAATTAAAATATAACAAACTTTTGTCTAAAATATGTGATTTAAATATCATAAGTCAATATGGCAGTACAAGTATAATAAGTTAGTCGAAGCATTCCAAAAGTAGTAAGCACATTCTCTTATACCCTCAACTACCGTCATAAGAGCAGCAGTCGCGAATTCCTATACAAGTTAACGATCATAAACAGCGGCCAAGGCCAGATCTGTATCCGTTATTAAAGTAATTCATATATACCAAAGGACTAAAGACGGCCAATGACTTATTTCAAATATTTCTCTCTCTTTCTGCCTCTTTGTTGCCGTATAATTCTCTTGTTTTATTTTTATCCTACAAATGTCTTTCTCAAGAGATGTAATATATTTATAAACAGGAGAGTAACGCTTGGAATGTTGCAGCAATCATTAGTTTTGTTTTGTTTTGTATTTTTTCCTTTCTTTTTTGTGGTATACAAATTGTCTCCTTATGGAAACATATGATGTCAAACGTCAAAAGTAGAGTAAAGAAATATTATTATAATAAAGGACATTGTAAAAGAAATATTTATTGCAAAAAACCTTCTTATAACGTGATAAGTGTTAAATTTTAACGATAAAAGTTATGTTAAATTGTATATAATAATTTTTACATAAAATAGGGGTAATTAAATTCCTCCATTACTTGTCATTTATTGTTTTTTTTTTCATTGCATTTAATTTTTCTAATTTAATTCTTTGTAAAAATAAAGATTTTGTGCATATGTATATGTGAAATATTATTTATTCATCTATTCGTTAAAGTTATCTCACAACCTTTAAAGTATCTCGCAAACCATTAAAAATCCTTTCAAAAAAATTAAAATTTTGCAGTTAAGTCCCTTTTAGTTCTAGATACTCCCTATGAAATATCTTTTAAAATTTTACAACTGGTTAGTTGTGATAAAGAGTTGAACAACTACGCCGTTTAGTTGTCCTTTCACTTGTGATCACACCAATCATTTAACAAATCGATCTAATTATTACCTCGTTAACCGTCAGATTTAATATTTGCATTTTCATTGTAAAAAGGTATCTTCTACAACTTAATAATTTATTAATTAAAACAGATTTTATAGTTTTTATTATATTAAAAATACCTTTTTATTATTAAAGGTATGCTAAAATAGATGGTATATTTTCTTATACTCGTATCAGTCAAATTATGTAATTTTATTAATGTATTTTTACACATATCAGCATTAGAGATGCAATTCTTTAATAGTATATTATTTCCTAAAACATAGCGATCAATCAAAGGTTTTAGTATCGGGATTTTTGTAAATATCAACTCTTCAAGACCTTCTTATTCAAAAAAAAAAATAAAAAAATTAAAGAAATTTCCTGAAGATATATAAACATACGTTGTGTACCGGCCTGTATTTTGATTAATATATCCGACTTGGCTGAATATAAATTCTTTGAAAATATTGGACAAAATTAAAAAGTTTTTAGACCGGATAAGAGATTAAATATTCAATACGAATCATTTTATATCAGTGCGGATATTGAATTTTTTTTTTTTTTTTTTTTTGTTGTGTGTATTACATACATTTTATTGACAGAGAGATACAAAATAACTTTAAAAATCATGAGTTATTATTACAATTAACAATATATTTTGATAACTTAGTAAATTTATAATTTGGTATACCAATAATCTAGTTTTTTTATTAATATATATTTTTTAACTACATTTAAAAAGAAGCTAATCAATATTTTATTTGTGATAGTAAGTAGTCTTAATACAGCAAAATTCCATAAAAAAAACATAAGTAAAATATCCATTATTAATAATTCTATATCCGATATAAAACAAAAAAAACTAAAAAACCTTAACTGAAAAATAATAACGTATATTTAAGTTTATTAAAATAAATTGACTTAAAGTACTTATTTTTATATAGGCTTATATGTAGTTAAGTTTTGCAGGAGCAGTTTGTTGTGTTAGTGTCAAGTCAAGAATGTTTGAAAACTGGTTTTACTAAGGAATGTGTTACAACCTACTTATGCGTTATAATGTGATTCTTATACAGTACACTATATTAGGATTCATATACATTCTTTACTTTTTCATGGTTTTTTGTTTGATATGTTTAAAAATAATTTGTTTGACATTTTAAAAAATGTACGCTTTATTTTTTTTTAAAGTAAAAAATCGATTTAACTATTTTGTACCTATTAACTAAAAAAAATTGGTGTATAACATATGCAAGCATTCACAAATGTATGCGCCTGAATATAATGCGCTTTACATATAATGGAATTCGTTGTTACATTTAGGGTTTCAAAGAAATATATATACATGCATGAGATTTAGATAGGTGAACACTTTTTAATAATATAATACGACTGATACATACGTAAAAAATTATCAATTATGTTAAAACGTTAAAGAAATTTTTTTTTGTTAGTATTTAGGTTTTTCATGGAGCGATTAATTAGTTGAAATTTCCAAATTTTGTACGGAAGAATATTTTTTTTTCCACGTTTTCTCGCTAATGATGTGGAGCCATCAGAAACATAAAATCATTACAGAAGTATAAAGTCTGAAGTGGAAACTACATGACTTCCTTGTACGCCTCTTTATTCTTTTTTTCCTGTTTAAACTCCGGAACCACCGGAGGTATTACTTCAGAGGATGAATGAAGATGATATGTATCAATGTAAATGAAGCGTAGCTTGTACACAGTCTCAGATCAACCATCTCTGAGAAGTCTGGTTAATTGAAACCCAACCACCGAAGAACACCGGTATTTACAATCTAATATTCAAATCCGTATAAAAGTAAATGTCTTTACTATGATTTGAACCGTAGAACTCTCGACTTCGTAATCAACTGATTTGCGATGATGAGTTCACCACTAGACCAATCCGGTGGGTTTCCTTGAACGTCTATTAAATTAAATATATACTTTTTTTTAAATTGAAAAGTACAATATTTCGGGGAGCCGCAAGGTCGTTTTCGGGATTTAGCTGAGCTGACCTGAGCCTCGGGGGTCCAGAGAACAAGCCCTCTGGTTAATTTGTTAGTAATAAATAAATAAATTAATGAAAATAAATTAATGAAATTTTCTTGTACCAGATGAAATATATTTTGCCTCTAATGGCTAATTAAAAAAACGTATATTTCAAGTATTACTGAATAAATATGTAAATAAACCTCACGGTTATCATTTCTAATGACTTAAGAACGAAATATTCGTTCTTAAATTTCGTTCGAAAATACTGACAATTTTTAAAATATTACAAAGGTGGTAATAAATTTTACAATACCAATTGTCATTCTTTATACACTTACACATCATTGATAGATATTGAAAAAAAAAATTGATTTTCTAATTTTATTAATTCGCGTAAAATAATGTGATATATGAAAAAATCAATTATTTTTATTTTAAATTTACAATCGATTATTGAACATCTTTTTTTTGCATAAAAACAATTCAGGAATGTGATTTTGTATAAGGTTTTGCCTCTTTGAAAAAACATTAAAATTGCAAATCACGTTAAAAGAAAAAATAGCGTTATCGGACATTTAGCTATTATAGAAAGGGAAATTAAAATCTCCATTTAAGTCCAGATCGCAAAAAATATATTTGAACTAATATTATAGAAATAGCTTATTAATAAATAATACATTCATTGTTATAAGGAATTTATTTTTTAAATTTACATATTAAAATCATTTTGATTATTTGTTTGTGTTAAGTAAGAAACGAACAGAAGAAATAAGTCACTCCCAAAAATGGTTCAGCCATTACCAAAAATAACAACATCCATTATAGGTTGATTAAACAAAATAAGGAAAAAGTAATTTCTTACTGACTTTCTCACTGAGCTAAATGGTATAATATTGTTACATATCAACAAGGTCATGGAAATACAAATGGTTGTCAGTAATGTAACCAGCAACCTCTTACTGTTCATCACAGGGACTACATAGTATTATAATAAATATAATTTATATCAGGTAGAATAACTTTAAATTAATGCCGCTTTTACCTCAAATGCTGTACAAGCAACATATAAAAAAGCCCAGAACAGATAATGTTGAGTAACAAGTTAATGTCTACCTTTTCATGGGAAGTAATGCATTAGTCCTCCCTATATTCACTATCACCTCCACTCATCGGAGAGAATTTTGGTAAGAGAAAAACTTGATACATTATCTGTTGATGAAAGAAATAAAGTGATATTTTATTATAAATTAAAAAATCAATTATATTTCCAAAAATCAGTGGATAAAATCACATTTTTTTTTTTTAGATCTTAATATAATAAAATCTAACGCATTTTTTATAAACATGCTGAAATGTAAATTTCAAAATGGAATCCTCTATCTTCAGCGAATGAGATGACGGTGGGTCGGAGCTGGAAGGTCTGCAGTGAAAATGAGTATTTTTTTTTTTACTGGTCCTAAGACGAGCCTGACGTTGATATTAGGTAATTTTTATTTTTTAAATATTTAAGAGATAATTAATTGTTTTAAAAAATACACTGCACGTTCACAAAATACGTGCGCGCACACACACATAAATACACACTGAATAGTATTATCCAAACAAAAATTACCATTTTTAACCAGCGTATTTACTTGTTTTAAAATTTATTTAAATAAAGTGAAATAAAGAGTAATTATATAACTAAATGTAATAAATAAATAAATAAACAGGCTGTTTTAGTTTACTTACATTTTTTCATAAAAATTATCCAACTGTTTTCTGTAAATGTTTCTACGTTTGTAGGATGTTTATTTTTCTCTTTTAAATAAGGCATAATTGTCATGTAAAACAACTTATTTTCAAAATTACCTGCTATTATTTTAAACTGAAAACACTATCTTAATACAAATACTTTACTAATTATTTTTCATTCATACTTGTTTATATATACTTCCTAACACGCGAAAAATGTAAAGTTCAACAACTGTACTAAAGGAAAGAAGTAAAAAAAAAGAATTAAAGTATTTTCAATGACAAAGAATGAGAAACAAATTCTGTTGAGTTAAGATTCCGATAAAAAGATTTAAAACCGACTACCCGGCAATAAATTCCGCTACTGACTGAAATTGTCACTAACATACCGCAAAAGAAAGAAACAAAAAAAAAAAAAAAATTAAAACTATTTCATTATCTTACTACGGAATTCACCTCTATTATTCAAAGATTTTTTTTATAATTTATTCTTAATTTATATTTTGATTGATATACATTAACTTTAAAAATTCTTTTTACAGTAATCTTTACAGTAAATAGTAAATTAGTTATAAATGATTCAGCAATTCATTCCCGCATTCAATTAATAAATTAAAAAAAAAAAAGATTGTTTAATTCTATAAAACTCTATTAATTTAAAACCTGTTAAAGTTAAAAGAAAATAGTTTGATAACTAACATATACTTTACACGGTTACATCCAATAAAATTTTTGCTTTAATTCGAAATAATACTACTTCCTGTCATTAACTTGTAAACAAAAAATATATTAATTAATAGTTTGGTAATTTTTTTAATGAGAGTTGTTAGAAATATCTTATTTCATTAACTAATTGGGAAATAAGATTAGTTAACTTAAACGACTCCATAAAGTAAACGACTGATTTAAAGTACTACTCTTTTGCATATAATAAAAACACTTTTAGATTAATGTCTTACACGCATAAAATAACAATCTATTAAATAAAAGTGAAATAAATTCACTTCGTGTGCGTTTGGGTGAGTGTGTTAATGTGTGCGCGCGTTTTGTGTGTTATAATAAAAATAATAATTTATAATGTTCATAAATTTTATAAAATTAATTATACTACTGTAATCAGTATATTAAACCTTCACGCATATTATTTTTATTATTTAAATAATAGAAAACAGTTTTTACTACTTTATTTAGGTTATGTTTACCTATTGCGTTTTAAATGATTATCTCTCTTCTTGCAGATGATTTTTATTATACCACTTACCTTTTTCTTTCTGTTTACTAAAATCTGCAATCATTTTATACCTTCAAAATTCTGTAAAAAAAAATAATAATAACAACGAAAGAAACTGTTTTTACAACTTTTTACGAGTGTGTGAAACGAAAAAAAAAGATTCTACCAACATGTTATATTAACTGCTTAAAATAAATTTTATTTCTTCTGTTTTGCGTAATTTTATCGTTTTTCAATTTTCAATAATCTGATTATTGGTAATTTTTCAACAAGATTTTTCAAGAAAATGAACGCGAAATTGTTAATGTAATATGTAATACGCAAATAATTGTAAATCAACCATTATTACATCGAGTAAACGATATTTGTAAACAAAATACTATATGCAAGTATTGTAGATAAATGACCGTTATATATATATATATATATAACAAGAAAATAATATATCGGTACATTGATTAAAACTTTTCCAATTCGTCAGAAAAAAAATTTTTAAAGCTTTTTAAACCTCTGTTAATAATTGGTTCATTAAACGATAATTGAACTATACGATTTTTCTCATGTAACTTTTTACAGGTAGGCGATATTTTCTCCTCACCATGCTCAACAACCAAAAATTTCATCTACCAAGTAATACAAAGCGTATACCATTTAAGCTATGAACACCAGTAACTACAATTCAAATAGAGGTTAGGTTAGTAAGAAAAATTTTAAGAAATTCATCTGGTAGTGAAGACAAATTTTTAAAAAATTTAAATAAATCGTTTTTTTTTTTTTTAATAAATAAAAGTAGTTGGAAGAAATTATTACATCAAACGAAAAAGTTAGAAGAAAAAACTTTCCCAAAGGGAATTTTGTTGCGAAGCAAAATTTGTTGAGGATTCCAGAAAATATTTGGATTTTACAAAGCAGCTTGTAAAGAACCATTTTAATCAATTAACCGAATCTTTTTGGGATAACAAAATTATTTATAAAATTTTAGGATTTTTTTTATCCGAGAAGGTGAATATTTATCTGGAAAATATTTGATAACGAAAGATATTTTTGAGCATTAAACAATTATTTAAGAGGCAAAGTTAATAAAATTTAATTTATGCTGAAATAAATGCTAAAAAAAAAGTCACCAACTTTAGTTACCAAAATATAAAAGATTAACCAGATAAAAAAATTAAAACAATACGAGGGCAATTTAAAACACACATTGTTATATCATTTAAAATAAAACCTAAGGATGTTACCTTAAATAATTTGCTGAAGAAATTATCTACATTACTATATATATAATGATATAAAAAGAATTGTGTTATCTGTGAACTTAGATATGATGCAAGATTTTATGGAAAATCTTTGATAAAAGGGAACTAGAACGAAGTCTATTATTTGATTATTTTCTTTTCGTATAAAAAAAAAACCTTTCGGCATACCAGAAAGGCGGAGATAAATTTCACCGGTGCTAAGTAGAGGATAAAAAAGATTTTCATCTTAAAGTTAAGAAAAAACTTCAAATTTACTCTATACGACAATGGTTGTATCTGAAAAAAGTTTCATATGTTAAGAATGCAACAAGCCCCATATTTTTATAATTCCAGCAAAATTTTAGTCATCCCTTGCCGTAAGGGTTGGTCATATAAATAATTGTTTCAGACATATTTTTAATAATGTCTAGAGGATTAACGACCACTTTAAATCGATTCGATACTATGCCTATTAAGGGAGGTATGATTTTTTCTCATTAAAACCCCTTTTTTTCCACCCTCTGGGCTAATGGTTGGTCAAAAAAACTTTACTTAAATAGGTTTTAGGCTCTTATCCAAAGAATAGAAGACACTTCAAACGAACCCAATATTTTACTTAATAAGAACGTTTTAGCGATATTTTGTTTTTTTTCGAAAAAGCACCCTCACATCCATTCCCATGGTCCGATTTCCATGGCCCATTAACGAAGTCGACTATAATTTTGGATCTTTACATTTCATCTATCGATTTGAAAGTGATTGGCGCATAATTACGGTAGTTATAGTGTCCACAAAACGTGGAAATATATATATATATATATGTATTATATAAACTTTTGAACTGATGGCGGTTTTGGAGTTGGGGGGGATGTGAATCGCGAAGATATATCGAAATTTTCTGGAAATCGAATCATGGTACCCATTACAATAAGTAGCTTTCTTCTGAAATCTATCTAACATTGTCAAGTTAGTGTACAAAATGACAAGAGAGTTGGTATAAATTGTTTGTTTTTTCATCATTATAGAATATACGAGTATATTATTAACACACAATAATGTTATAGTAAATAAACTAACGTATCTAACTAACTATCCGACACATTTTTCGAAGAAATTATTAATGTGTGATTGGCTAATTAAAAAATATGTCAACAGCCATAATATCAATTGACAACAATGTGAAAGCAACAGCTACTGTCTTGCTAAGAATAGTTACAATGAAGACAAACCAATTTTTAAGTAAATTTTTTTTATAAACTTTTTTATACAGTTTATTTCGATTTTCTGTTACAGATTTTAAATTTACGTCATCTCCGGGCATCGTAGCGTAATTTCATTCATCAATTCAGAATATGGTACATAAACTAAACTTTCCATTATGTTCAGGTTAGAAAATTAAATTCATTCATAAAAAATTTATATATATATATATATATATAATGTATATACAGGGTGTATCAAAACTGCACGGCAATCTCTCGGAAACGGATTCTATATCTAAAAATAAGAAAAAAGTTTC
>JAAAKQ030370023.1:0-25675 GCA_010016005.3 Zanna intricata
ACAAAAAGATTACTTATATTTAACATAATTTCTTTAACTTTATAATCAGATAATAATTATCGTGATTAAATGAAAAAATGTTTCATAAATACTCAATAGTATTAATTAGCATAAAATTCTATTTTAGTTGTATTATTTTTTTTTATTGGTAATTATTATGAAAAATAACGACCAATAAAAATTAAATCACGCAGGATGTTTTTATGTTACCAATTTAACTTTGAAAATTATTTGAGCTTATTTATGTATAAGTATTATAAACAGTATAACCGATATGAAAAATGAATTGCATTTATATACAATTTTTTTATATGCATATGCAATTGGGTATACATTCCTAAATATCCCGATGGAAGTGCGCATTAAAGTATTGCGGTGCTCATAAGAAATATGTTAGGCAACAACTACCAGAGTTCGAAACCGATCATATTCAAGCAAACTCGGTTAAGAATCTGTACTGGCTTGAGCCTCTCAGGTTGTCAGTAATCTATTTCCTACTCGCCACATGATCACGGCTTATTTTCTAAGTACGTTGAAACGTTGTGTTTCCTTTTTATTGCGAGGAGTGACTGACCCAAAACACTTTCTTGAGGCTGTCAGCTTATAACTACTCAAGGAAGATCTTTAAAGAGTTGCATTGTCAACATGCACCTTGACGTAATCTCCTGGTTGCTACTGGCTATCGGATCTGATAAAAGTCCCAGACTTGTTAGATTTTTATGTCACCTAGGATTATTATCTTTCTAGACTGCAGTAAGCTACAACTCAACGTTTGACCATTTAGCTGTTCTACTTATTATGAGTTGAATTCAATGTTCCCGAAGCCCTATAGGCCATAGTACGGGGCTATTTGTCCAAGGGAATCCGATCTATTTGGTATGCGGTATCAAGCCCGATCTGTACCGGAGCGGAGCGGTGATCACAATGCCCCGGATCTAAATTTCGAACAGTTGCTCATCCCTCATCAATCAAATCGGTCTTGGTTTGTGAATCCATGTGCTCACAAACCACGTTTATTTGAACCAATATCTGTTCAGGTTTTGCCTGGAAACTGATGAGCTGCGTGTTTGCGGGGAGGTCTAGTCAAGCGAACGTATGATGTTCAACTGCCCCGCTCTTGGGGGAGCTTGAGCTTGGACCACTCTGGAAATTAGAGGTCAGAGGAAAACTGGAGAGTCGATGTGGCGAGAGCCGCATTGTCGGACTGGGTAGGAGTTCCTTGATGCGGTTGCTATGTTCAACCGACATCAGTAGTTTACTAAAGGATATGACTCCTACCACGCTGCTGTGAGAAGCTGCTCTTGGGAACTGGCCGGTCACCAGCCAATTATAACTCCAAGCCCTATAACATAGTGAACAGGCACTTTCTGATATGCAGCGACCTAGGCGTGGCAGTGAATTTCTCTCTTGATGAAATAAATTTATTTATTGACGGGTCATAGATTCTTTTCTGTATAGACGGGGTACGCCTACCGAGGCGTACTTTCATTCTTTTACTTTAGTCTTGGAAACTGGGAAAACCTAAGTGTTTTTCTCACCGTGTTTCACTGAGAAATAAAATAATTTAGAATAAATATAATAATTTTAAAAAATTAAAAGATGTATAGAAATTAATTAAGTATATTAAAGTTTTAATATGTTTCTTTTATATCTCGTCAATTAAATTAACAAAATAATATTAACAGATAATTATTTTCTAATTGAATATTCATTCTTTACAGCGTCAAATACTGAATTTTTATACTCTCTTTTTGTAACAAAAAATTAACGTTCAATTTTTAGAGAAACCAAATTGTAATTTCACGTCAATAAAAAATATGAATGCCACCACATTTTCTTCATCACATTATGTTTTTGTTAAATTATTTAATCTTTTTGAAATATAAAATATAAAACTATTTTTTCCATTTTCATTCCGTAAAGGATGATTTAAGAGAAATCCAAAATATTCAAAATTCTTAAAATTCTGAACATCCCAAAATATTCCTAAACATTCCATATCGTGGAATATTTTAGCAAAATGTTTACTTATTTAAAATATCCGACAAAATCAGAGAATTCATAATTATCCTGTTTCTTCGAAATTCACTTTAATGTTTGTGTAGTGATGCATAATTGCCGCTTTGTTTTCCCATCCTATATTCCTTCCTTTCTATTCTTACTTAGCTTCCTGTGTTTCTGTTCTATATGATTGCTAAGTTCAGGATAACAAGAAATTAACTTCACTTGTGCTATTCTTTAATTATACTACTATTTTTCAACGAGTTCTTTGTTCCACATCCATTATTATTTTAATATTGTAATAAATTTTTATAATTTAACTAACGCTTGCTTACTTGCTTTCTATTCTGAAAACTCGAAGAAGAATTTTGTTTTAATATCCGGAACCACTGTTAAGGTATATCTTCAGAGGATGAGATGAATGAATTTTAGCTTATGTGAAAAATGTCATGCCTGACCGGAATTCAAACGCGGATGAAAGGCCGAGACGTTACCACTCGCGTCACGGAGGCTGTTCGAAGAAGAATTAATTCGTATGCAATAAAATTCATATACTTTCGTTTCTTTTGAACGTTTCAAGAGAAGAGATGTGTTTAACAACAGATTCTATTAAGTACCAGCGTTGTTTGTCAGTGATAAATAAATTATTTATTATTAAATTTACTAATTTTAGGCAAATGAAATATGTATAGAAATTAATTAAGCATATTAAAGTTCTATTGATTTGCATAGAACTTTAACATTAAAAAATCATTTTTAAATTTATTTAATTGAACTCTTATTAATATATTTGCCTAAAATAGGTATAAATAGAAGGACATTATGTTAAAAACATTGTATTAAAAAAGTTAAAAAAAAAAAAACAATCACTTCAAACAAGGAATTAACTAGTGGTTTTATAAAGAGTGAAAAAATGATTAAAAACTATCATTCTTCAATTTTTAAACTCTGCAGTTATAAATTTTTATAAAGAAAAAATGTCTACCGTTGCTGTAATTAAAAAGAAGTTATATTCTTCTATATAGTAAATTGTGAAACTGTTTAAAGAAAAATTACTGACTGATAAAAATTTCATACTCACACTCACACAAACGCGCGCGCGTAAGCTCGCTGTATTATTTAAATAATTTTCAAAGCAGTACTATTTAACGTAAATGTTTATGGAGTTTAATTAGAATGAATTAAAAGTTCGTTAATCAAAATTAACAAAGAAATTTATATATTTTTAGTTTTATTGATTTATTTTTAAATAATATGATAATTTCAGTATTCTACCTATTAGAAAATAAGAAAATTAATGATAAACCAGTTAGTAACTGCTTTTTGTATTTCATTTTCCTTCCTTTAGGGATGGTTGAAAAATAAATTATCTTTGAATAAGAGTTAAATCTCTAAGGAAAACAAAACTTAGTAGTATCAAGTTTTCAAGTACCGATTTTAATCCCGATTAACTGAAATCCTAAGGGGGTTTTTAAATCAAAACAAAGCTTCTTTAAATAACCCTTGAGAATAACTAGAACATTTTCTCCTTTTTAGACATCTTAAATGAAATAGAATAATGAAAGTTTGTATTTGTATATGTTTAGATACATTTTTACGAACGACAAGCCGTAAGTATTTAACCAACTATGAAACCTTTCCTTTAATTACTCTGAAATTATAGAAAAGAAAACTGTATAAATATTTTGGAAATTTTTAATTCAGTATTACTCAGATAATTTAAGTACGAGATATTTAAGTAACGAAAACAGTGAATATTCAGATCCAACATCTTCAGGAGTTTGCTTGGATAAACGGGACTTCTTGGGGAATATGGAGTGGATTTCCAGCTATTCGCATGTCCTTCATGTTGCTTACTTACCACCAGGCCATCTATCTATTAATTTTAAACAACATGTGATGTTTATTGAAAATTTGCCTTCTTAATAGTTAGAATAAAGTTTTAATGTATTTATCAGTAATTAAAAAAAGAAAAATTATATTTTAACTGCTAAAAAAAAGATAATTAAAAGATAAATTATAAAAAAAATTAAATGTCTCTTGTAATGATTGCGTGAGTACAAAAACTAGAAATACACAAAAATTATAATTGCTTAAAACACAATTATATTTAAAAAAAAAAAAAAAAACTAAAAATAAATTTTTTCTGTGAAAGGTAAACCACATTCATTTTGAATTGAGTTAAAAAAATATCAACAACAAAATTGAATTGATGAAGTGTACTTTTTAAAACAAAAGTGCAAAATGGGATGTTCTGGATCGTGATTATTGCAATCAAGCCAGTGAAAGAAATAACCATGAGTAAGAAAGATCGTAAGAATTACTTTGAGGAGTAACGGATATCAAACATTATTGGCTGCAAAAGAGGTAGTTTCACTATATTTATTTTATCTATTTTTTATTCTATGTTTACTTTTCTTTTAAGTGAGGTCGCGTGGGATTAGGTAAGAAAGTCATTTTATTTAAAAAGAAAAAGCCGTTTAATTAAATATTTAATAATGAACTGATGGAAAAAAATTATTATGTATAACAGAAGGAGAACGGTTTCATAAACAAAAGTTAGAATTAAAAATGGAGTGACATAAAAATATTGAAGTATCCTTTTTAGACAGATATACTGGAGAATGAGGTGACATCAATTATAAGTTGCATCAAGAATGGAGATGAGATCGCTTGTGTGTTACTTGCAATAAAAATTGGCTTCCATTGCAACTCTTCAAATCCATTTGAAGAAAACTGGTAGCCACCATTTTGAAAGGAAACATTTTATGAAAAATCGTTACAAACAAGTATTTCTGTCTAGTAATTACAAATATTATAGAATAATTTTAAAAAACCGGAAACTTGTTTGTTCGTACTACGTTGCAAACTTACAACCGAACGAAATATTATAATGTCAAGGGAAAAATCATCTGGCCATGTTCAGTTAAGTTAATAAAATCAGACAAGAAAAATCTTCAATAATCTTTTACAGCAATCACAAATGGCTTGAAAGGGCTTCATGGTATGAAATTTACTTATTACTTAAGTTTTAAACTTAAGTAATAAATAAATTTCGTACAAAAAAGTTTAAGTAATAATGAGAATAAAAAAAAAATAATAATAATAATAATAATAAAGAAGTAAACGAAATAAAAATACGTGTAGTATTTCCTTATTACAGAATAAAATTATATTAAACAGAAACGCTATAATTCTGACTTTATTTATTTTTTTCAAAAATGAAAATATTTTCTATTTCAACGTCGTATATTGACAAACATACGAGTATAATCAACACTTAGGTATGAATTTACCTCAGATTCTATAATATTCAGATAAGTGCATCAAACGGAAAGAAAACTTTCCCTGGTCAGTGTTAGAACTTATGCAATTCTGTCATTTGTACTGAAGTAAATGGTCTGATTTTCGTTTATGTTTTGCTTGCAAAATAGTGATTTAAAGTAATAAAGGTTATGACAGCTAGCGTATAACCTTTCCTATAGATAGCTGCATGTAATTGGATATATCCGAAAGTTTACGTCATGAAATCAACATTTCCTTCCAATTTTTTGAAAAATTAAATTTCAAAATTTATTCACCGAAGCGGATAAGCTGTGGTAGTTGAACCAACTGTCAGAAGGTAATAATTTTACTAATGAAGAAATGCAGGTAAATTTTCTGCAGATTTTGGTTAAAAATTAAACTATGAATTCTAAAAGATCTTATTAATTTCTGCCGATATTAAACCTTGTGTAGTATTTATTTATCTGTCTGATCATATTTTATTTCATTTGACATTATTTATTATTATCGATTTAAGATATCGATAGTAAAATTCAATTGACAGAATAGGTCTTTATTTACATTTTAAATTGAATTATTTATGTCTTCTACAACCGAAACGAAATATGTTTTACATTCTATCGCAAAATTGCAAAATAGAGACTAATGTTAATGTTGTCTTTTCAAAAATTAATTGGGCAGTTTGAGGGAAAAATCGAGCACGCTACATTTTAAAGCAATCAGCTCTTCGAAATCGTTTCTTGGCTACACATTCTGACCCTGAGATGCAATTTACAACTGTGTACGATTATTTATTTATTAAACCTACACTGTTCTGAGAATACTGTATGAATAAAAAATGCTGTATGAATAAAAAAATTAATAAACGGTTAAAAAATGTCATATTTAAATCATTATGTCACAAAAAAAGTGATATAATCTTTCTAGTGTGGAAAATTTTAAGGTTAATATTTACTTTCCGTAATCAGATATTAACAAAATAAAATGCTAAGTTTTAAGGTTATAAAAGAACAACACGTTAATAAATAACAATTTTCTAATGAAATAGTTTTGATGTAATTGCATTTATTACACTACTTTCTACAAAAAAATTTTTCAGGAAATATATGTCTGAAAATAAATAAAATACCAGGATAAGTAACTTTACAACAGATTTCATTACATAATGACATATACAGCTGAATAACAAAGGGTAGTTAATTGTTAATATTATTTTTATGCGCATATTTAATAAATTTTATTATTATGCCATTTTATTGAGGGATATATTCACAAAATTTTCGTTATTCATCTCGATGATTAATAACAACCTTTGAAATAATATAACTTCTCAACGCAGTTGAGTTACTGTAATTAGATTTAACATACTACGTTGAAATATGTAATATTATGATAAGTGAAAAGTTCTGTTGATAACAAATACGTTTTGTTTTCTCTTTTTTTTCTGTTTAGCCCCCGGAACTACCGTAAGGTATTACTTGAGAGGATGAATGAGGATGATATGTAAGAATGTGAATGAAGTGTACTCTTGTACAATCTCAGGTCAACCACTCCTGAGTGTAGTTGGGTTTCAAATTGAAACCCAACCCAGGTCGAATCGTGGCAACATCTAGGGAGGCAGCCGAATTGCTGAAGATGCCTTAGTCCGGGAAACACGCTAAAGTGTCCTGGGTCGGGGTGCTTCTGAGGACTCATGGGGGCCCCTCGAGGTTTGAGATGGTCGCGCAAGCCGGAGGAACGTGCAATGCGTACTCGGCCCCGGTGATAGGATTACGTGTAGGGATGCGAAGGACAGCTTTCTTGAGGAGGGGCATTTCGGCGCTCCACAAGCGGAGGGTCGGGATGCTCCAATGAGACAGGGAACACCCCGATGGGGGGGGGGTCCTCTAAGGACCCAAGCGGGGGCAATCTGCTGCCACGGTACTGAGAAGTGGCTGATGACATGCCGAATGGTGGTTCCAGCTGTTCCTTGAGTGTTAAAAAAAAACCCAACAAAGAACACTGGTATCCACGATCTAGTATTCAAATCCATATAAATGTAACTGCCTTTACTAGGATTTGATAACTAATATGTTAAAAGGTATTAAATTGTTAGGAAAAAATTGAACAATTGTATCGGCAACGCAGATAACATTTTAGTAGCAATTCGACTATTATATTATTTATCACACATTAGTTTCTTCCAAATTAATTAATTAAAAAAGAAAATTTAAGTTCAATAATGTTAATTTTGTTTTATACGTTTGTTTTATATTTTTAACAAAATTTGATTAACAGAACAAAGATCATAATACCTTATAACTCAGTTCAACATAAAATTTTATGTAATAAACGAGGATTTAGATATCACCATTCAATATCCATTTACAAACTTAACTGCATCTGCATAAAGATTTACATTAAAACTTTATCTGTAAGATTAGTTATAAAATGCATTTAAACGGGCTAGTTATGAAAAATGCAATTTCAAAATTTCGGAATAGAATTTAAAAAATTTGTTTAATATTTTTTATTTGTCTGCTCTGCTGTAAATTATTAATTGTTATTTTAATATTTTAGTTGTAATTCTCCATTGACTCTTATTAAATTTTAAGTGTCATGGTAACCTTGCCTTATTAGGCAATGCCTAATAAGGTAGGTACCTAGTTCTTTTAAACCATTTAATTTAATTGTAACTTTATTAATATACATATCTAAATTTAATTTTTGTTGCTTTCGTAATCTGTAATTAATTTCTTTTATTGGTGATTTTCATTGAACACTAATAGTGTTGTAATTTTTGAAGCTCAAATTAGATTTAAAATTTCAAATTATTATTTAATCTTTTTTTTTATATACAGAGTGTTTCTAAAATGGTGGAATGGCTATACTTTTTCAGATTCTACTTGTAAAACTAAACATAAAATATCCTTAGAAAAAATGGCAATTTCTCCTTCATTCAACCCCCTGTCCGCCATTTTGTTATTTTTATACAAAAATTTATATCTCAAGTTCGGGTAGTGGAATCACATTAGTATCTGGGTAAGCATCTTGATAATAAAATTTTAAAATTAGAAAAAATTAGAACTTAAATACATTCCCAAACGTTTATTTTTCAATCCTTTATATGTCTATAAATATTAGTTTTATCAATATGTTTCCTTACTTACTTACTTACGGCCCGTGGCTCTACAAATCTCAGTTGATCCTTCATCTCGTGTACCATCCTCTTCCACCTCTCCTAACCCAGGCCAGATGAATGTCTGCGGCCAGCTGCTGCAAATCCTTTACCACTTGATCATTCCACGTCAACTTAAGTCTTCTCAACGGACTTTCCCTTCTGGCGTGGCTTTCATTACTTTCAATAATCTTGTTCCTTATTGCTTTCACAATACATACTTATCCAACTTATTCGTTTTGCTTTTGAAGTGGATATAATTCCAGGATTCTTGTAGAGCACTCTCAATTCTCTGTTCTTCCTTATTCCCCATACTCCCTCTTCCTCTATCGGAGGAATAATATTGATATCTATTATACCAATATTTCTTTTTTGATAAAATATTAAGTCTCTTATTTTGAACAAACAAAATTCTATTTTTTTTAAATCATAACCGAGTTATAGAAGAAAATTTATGTAATTTTGTGTCTGTTTTCATATTATACACTTTACATTCAATTCGATTACATAGTAATTGTTTTTATTTATTTTTAATTCTAGTATTGTAAATTAGTATTAAATTAAATAATAATTTTCTATAATAAAGTTGCAGTATTAAAATGTTTATTTATTCTTATGGAATAAAAAATCGTAGTAAAAAATAAAATTTAATCTTATAAATTTGAAAATGTTGAAAAAAATTATGAACTACATAAAAACTATTTTCAATTGTACAATTATTAAAATTGGAATAATGTAAGAAGACGGTAGGTCTCTGATACTCTCGTCTTTTTTTTCCCTGTTTAGACTCCGGAACCACCGTAAGGTATTACTTCAGAGAATGAATGAGGATGATATGTATGAATGTGAATGAAGTGTAGTCTTGTACAGTTTAAGGTTGATCACTCCTGAGATGTGTGGTTAATTGAAACCCAACCACCAAAGAATACCGGTATCCACGATCTTGTATTCAAATCCGTATAAAAGTAACTTGCCTTAACTAGGATTTGAACCGTAGAACTCTCGACTTCAAAGTCAGCTGATTTGCGATGTCGCATTAACCACTAGACCTGCCATTTTTTTTAAATAACAAATATTTATAAATGCCACTGTTACCAAGAACCAAGGACCCCCTCATTTGGTGGAAAGAAAATAAAGTTGTTTTCCCGACATTGAATGAAAAGACGTTTCTGTATTCTGGCAACAAGTGCCCTTGTAAACCTATTTTTCTAAAAGCGGTCAATTAATACCGAAAAGTATTGAAAGTCATAACTTTTTAAATTGTGTTTTTTTTTTATAAAGTGTATTTTGTAAAAGTTAAATAACACTACAGTTCATTAAGGAACAACATGGGAGCTGTTCATTTTGTAAGTATAATTTTTTTAGTAATTTTTTTTCTTTTCCCTCCTGGACCACCGTCAGGTATTTCACCAGAGGATGGAGATGAATAATTTGTATCGTGTGTGAAAATGCCATGCTTGACCGGGGGATTCGAACCCGAGACCTCCGGATGAAAGGCCGAGACGCTACCACTCGCGAAATAATTATAAAATTCCTTATTTTTTTAACCCCCGGATTACCTTTAGGTATTTCTTCTTCTGAGCATGGAGATGAATGGTTTGTAGCGTGTGTGAAAATGCCATGCCTGAGGAAGAAATGCCTAATGGTAGTCCCGGAGGTTAAAAAAAAACTGATGTGATGTCCACATCAGATTTTTTAATACATTATTATTCTGGTTAACTTTTTGGTAAACAGGAAGGTAAATATGTAAACATTTTACATATTTACCTTCCTGGTTACCCTTCTAGTGTTATTATGTAGCAACTGTAGTCATAAAGAACATATTAAATACATCGGTCAATGGATTTTGGGTTTTTTTGTTTTTTGAACTGTCTTTTGAACACTTTTGATGCAATCAAAAGGGGAGGTGCACAACTAGATGTTACAACAGCCCTAAATCCAAAAATTCATTTAGCCATACCGACAAAGGAGTAAGGTGGTACCCGATTTACCGTTTTATTAGTTTTTTTTTTAATATCTTTTTACATATTTTGAATTAAAATTATTTTTATTTATTTTTTTAATAATTATTTACTTTTTGCATTGTTTAATCAGTTACTAAGCAAATGATATTTAATTTTATATTCAGTTGTTTTGGTGTTACTAATAGAACAACTACTTGTGTTAAAGGTCTACTACTTGACTGAATTCAATTAAAAAACTTAATTAAAAAGACCATAAATAAGAACAAAAAAAAGAAAAGTATCTAAAGCAAAATAAAGAGCTGATTAAAAAACACCGTCGGTATTTGAAGAAAAAGGTTTACTTCATCAGCAAAACATCAACTAAAATTCAAGAAATACAAGAATCGTAGAAAGTAAACATTATCTAAAATAAAAATAAAAAGTATTTATCTAAAAAGTAGATTAACTTAAAAAGAATATTAATAATAATAATAAATATGGTTAAACCATAACTATAGTGGTGGGGTGGGAAAAGCGAGTGGAGTGGTGAGCCTCCATCTCAATCATTTATTTTCTGGACCAAGAAAACCTCTTCGTTTTTTTGTTGGAATTACTTCAAGTTATTTTTATCGAAAAATACGAATAAATTCAAATTTTATATTGACACGGAGTATACTGTATTTAATTACATAATAAAAAATGATCTGTCTTTTACTTCATCTACTGTGAAAAATATGGAATTATAAAAAAAAAATGTAAGTACGATTATATTCAAGATATTTTTTTAAAATTATGTATCTATGGATATATGAAGATTACTACTGGTCGGCATGAAGACTTTTTATTATTAATGATAAAATTATTGACTTATCTTTAAAAATGTTTTATTATTTAAATAATGTTATTATAGTTGCAAAATTATAACAAATTAGTAGGAAGAACATTCGATTACTATTTATTGGAAAACGTTTATAAAATGCAAATAGTGCGAAGCATTATAAATTGAATTAGAGAAAAATCAATTTTCTTTTTTTTTAAATAATTTTATAAATAGCAGAAGCAGGTGGTTAAATAGTGTTTCAAGAAATAGAAATGTACAAAATAATAAATTAAAGAACTCTGATGTGGATAAAGCATGCCTTCCTTGTACGCCTATTACATTACATATACATATTTGTTTTTAAATGAAAAGTACATAAAATTAATAACTTCTGTATTGATTAATAAATCAATATATTTATATTAAAACAAAGGAGATAACAGATTCGAATCGATGTGCCTTCCCCTTGTAAGATAAAATATTTCATTCCTTAAAATTTTGTTTGTTTATAACTCTACCAATGAAAATAAGTATTACTTATGATTTATCGTTGAAAAGCTCTCAACTACGGCTTATTACTACAGTTAAGAAAAAGCACATAGTATAATTTTTTTTTAATTTTGGGATTTTTTGGACACTTTTGGTCCAGTCGATGACAATCAAAAAGGGAGGTGCACAACTAGATGTCACAATAGCCTTAAAACCAATATTTCAACATTATAGGGCTAATCGTTTTTGAGTTGAACGAAATACATACTTACATACGACCAAATTTCACGTCGAAACTAGTCAAAAATGGATTCAGAAATAGTAAAAATGGATATTTTCTTTAAAATTTGAAAACCGAAATTTATCGCAATCACAATAATTCCTTTACTTCTAACAAGGAAGTTAAGAGATTATCATAAATTAAATCTTTGGTTTTTATAATAAATTTTGGTTTTTATGAGAGGTTTTTAAAAGAAAAAGTTTTTCAAAATATATGGAAAAAAAAAATACACAGAAAATAAATATTAGAATTTTATGAATCATTTTTAATGAATTGATAAATGAAAATGTTAATGTCAATCATAAAATAGCAATGCTTTTTCACTGTAGTTCTTGATATTAGAATGAGAATGATTTCGTAGAAAGTCCCCTTAAAGTCTAACGTAGCAAAATAATTTACTTTAAATTTTTTTATACATGCAAAACATTTATAGAAAACATTAATTTAATTTTTCTTCTTTTTAGTTCTAACTTCACACGAAAAATTTGAATTCAATTAGACACAGCCTACTACTTTAAAACTGGCTCATTTAATCTACAAAAAAGGCGACAGTAGTATGCTCGCTGATAGTTTACAGCCATTTATATGAGATGAAACATGAATATATGCGCAATATTCATATGCTCTTACCGTTTACAACAGTATGACTAGCCAATTAGAAATTATTTCATGAGGTCGCTCTGTTTACATCAGCATAGCTATGAATAATTAAAATTAATAAATAAGTATGATTCAATTGGTTCAATTTTCATATTAAGCTATTAATTTTGTTTTTTTTTAATATTTCTTCAGAAAATTGAATTGCAGGAATTGAGGAAAGGAACTTCGTAGATGTGGTAACTTACATTACTCTAAAAAAGTAAGCGATGAACAGTTCCAGATGCAGTTACATAAAATCTTCTGATAAATAAAAACAAAAGAAAAATAATATATTATCTTTTTAATTAGAAAACTTTTAAACATGTATTAATTACAAAAAATTCATTTTAATTAAATAAATTTTATAAATTTTCATTTTTTTTCTATAAGTTGTTAATAAGTTATTATAAAAAATTCATATAGCAATCAGGTTAAATTTTTAGTTGATTTATTTGGTAATGAGTTCCAAAATTAGAAGGAAAAAGAGAAAAATTAGTTAAAATTTTATTAGTTCACGATAGTTAATAATTCATTAAATTCAGTAAAATTAATTAATTTCATTTTTTTTTATATTCATAAATAATTTTTTGTATTTAAATTTTATTTCTTTTAATTTCACAACAAAAATATACATTACAATCACGAGCAAAAAAAAATTAAATCACGGAGACACTGCAGAATTCGATAATGTTTCGTTTTCATTCCTTATTTTCTGTGCATTTTTTTAAAGTATAGTACTACAGAACGTGAAATAAGATATTACAAAATAAAACATAACAAAAGAGAAAAACCAAAAGGAGAATACTATTTCATAAGGGTATTAAAATCAAACATTATGTAAGAGTTCAGCTAGAAGTTTGCGTAATTAATAACTTTTACAAAAGCACTCGAACTATATAATTAAGATATCCTAATTTTGCAATATAAGGTTACAAAAATGTTAGAAAAACACTGGATAATTTAGAACATAAATCTCAGACAGTAGTTCTTAAGTGTAACAAAATAAAAATTACGTATAGCCACTTATTAATTACATATTAATAGTTTTAATTAATAAATTTTTATTATTTTTTTTTATTTATTTTAATAAAATAGTTTTAATTTAAACTAACCCTAATATTGACGAGAAATTCGAGATTGTGTTAGAAGCTGCCCATTTTGGCACAACTCTTGTTTTTGGCATTAATGTATAATTTAGTTTTTAGTAAACCAGGTGAACAGACACCTAGTGCAGCACTATTGGTGAAACCGTACAGCGTATTAAAATAATTTAATTAAGTTAGCATTTTTAATAGAGACTATATTTTAGCATAACATACATATGAGATATTTACTTAGTTAAATATATATATATATATATAGAGTAGTTATACTAATAAGTGAAATAATAATCTTAAAATAAGTGAAAAGATACCTTTGTTAAGTAAAATAGTAGTACCGAAGATTTGGCGCGCTATAGTGGAGTAAGACTACATTTAGTGCCTTGTTTAGTGTTTTAGAATATATCAGTGTAATAAATTAAGAATATAAGTAGCAAATATAACTACTATAGTTTAAATTGTTAAATTAACTTAAAACTAATAATATAGTCAGTCATACCTTTAGTAACATAGACGGTCATAGTGACTCAGTCGGTTTTTTGTGTTATTTTAAATCATTTTTACAATTCAAATAAAAAATATTAAGCTAGATTGTTCTATTTTATATCATCTTTTGTTTTACTTTACTTTACTGAACTGGTGTCCGTTACTTTTTTTCTCTAAAAATACTTCATAACTCAATATAGAAACGAAGGACATAGTCGGTTCTATTAGTAATACAGTCGGTCATAGTGCAATTTTTTAGTGTATTTTCTAGTGGAGTCAGTTGTACCAACTTTGTTTATATTATTCACTTTTTTATATTTTAATTCTTCTTGGGTGAGAGCGGGTAGTTTGAATTTCGTAGTTCGATTTCAAAATTTTTCTAAACCCAACGGGGCAAATATATAATACAACACTCAGATCCCGAAGGTAGACAACCACACTCTGTCCTCTTCTAGCCCCAAATGTTTTTCCCATCTTCCGCCCCCACTAGGACCTCACCAAATTTTTGCTCGACCACATTCAAACCTCCACCGAATTTTTTTTTCATTCTCTTCACCCTCCACCGTCAATATTTTTTTTCTTTTGAACAATATGTGTGGGTGTCATTGGACATGGTTCTGACTGAGTTCTTATCACTTTGACCTCTGAGAAATCAAAAATGAAGATGGGGGATCCTTTCAACCTGAAGCTGCAGCTAGCATAAGTTGAGCTGCACAGAAAATCAACCCTAGGAGGACCTTTACAGAGGACACAGAGACTCCTATGGAGCTGATAGAGCTGGTAAAGAGAGACTGGACAAATTGGTAAAAGAGATTCATAAACATAATGATAAAAAAGTCAAAAGGACAATTAATCAGGTAAATGTAGGCCTCGGCAATGCTGTAAAAAAATTGCAGAAAATGGTACAGGGTAGCTCGCTTAGTTCTGAGAGAGAGCAGGCAATAGAGGTCACCACTCAAGGTACAGACAGATACAGACTGTCACATAATGGATGCTTTGGGCAGTGAAATTTCTTCATTTCAGATGGTGGAAAGCTGAGGAAAACTGGCCAAAGAAAGCTTTTCGCCACACACAGGTCGGGACACATGACAGAAAGGAGGGAGGATTAATACGGTGGCAGTGGTGGACATGCATGAGCTGTCATAGAGAAAAGTGCTTGACACACTTGCAGCCAAGCATCCACAACTGATCTGCTTTCTTAGTAAGGTTGCCATCAAAGTCATGTCGGCCAGGCTGGAAGCACTGCTAAATTGATGCACCAGGCGGCGACCAGACACCAGTGACAACACATTCCACCTTGCATTTATTGATTCAGGGAAATGCAACGATCTGGCACGGGGAATTGACGTTTTTGCCAAGATCAAGCAAAGAAGCAGAGGCTGCATAGGCTTAAACTAGGCTTAGATCTACGGGCAGAGCACGGCTGTATTTGTCCGTAAAATACTGAGATGGAGGACAGAGCAACAAGACGCAGCTGATACATAATTGCCCCCACTGGCAGACTCCCTGCTTCTTGAAACAGTGAAGTCCTCGGTGAAAACAATCACAAAACTGAGACTTTGATAGTTAAATCACAGACTTCCTACGTAGATTTACTCTAGATTTTATTTTATAAAATATTAGAAATTTATTGTTACATATCATAATAGAATGTTTATAAAATATCATCTAAAATATCTTGTAAAACAAATTTCCTTAAAATATGTTTTATTAACACATGGATATTGCTTAATTCACATATCTATTTAATATCTATTCTTATTATAATTTAATTGTGTTCTTTTTAATACGAAATATATTTCGTAAAAATAACTCGCATACAAGGTTATTACTGAAAATAATTCTATAAATCATTCCAACACAGTAATAAAGATGTCAACAAAATATTTAGTTTTACATAGAGAAAACTATACTATAGAAAAGAATAATAAGTAAGTTTTAGAGAATATATTTTTGACTAGAAAACTTACAGAAAAAACTCAAAAAAAAAAAAATTCATTAGTATTCAATGATTCATAAAAATATTTATATAAAAGAAACAAAGAAAGATTTCTTTGTAAGTTTTTTCCTGTTTCATAGACGTATAGAGAGGATTTTGACTTCGGTTATTGACATAACTCTATCTTTCTTTTGCTCTGTTTACTGCAGTAGCACTTTAAAAAGTAAAAAATTACCCTTAAGGCGCTCTACGTAAGCCATTTGATCCAGTGCTTGATCGTTAATAGAAAAATAGTTGAAAAGAAAATCATCTGAAGAAAACAGAAAATAAATTTTAGTGGGATAAGAGAATAAAGGATGAAAGCATAAAACATGAATGAAAGTAACATTTACATAAATTATTATATCTAACTAGTGGTTTCAAAATTATTTTTGCCCAACGTTAAATTTTATGATTTCTGCACTGTCTGGTTTTATTTTATTACATATGTATATATATATATATATATATATATATCTCTGAATATTATTTATTTGTTTACGTATTCAATAATAATAACAAAGAATATTGTAATATTTGTAACGGTATTCAGTTTAGTCATTTAGTCAGTTAACTTCATTATTTTGGAGTAATTTATGGGTCATACTATTGTTCAAAAAAATAAAAATAAAAAACTAACAAAATACTTTTCTATATACGTAAACCTTATAATAAATATGAAAATTAACTATAATTTTTATTAAACATTATGACTGTAAACTGAAGCAATTCCTAAATTCTAATCCTATTCCTATTCCTGAATTCCTAAATTCAACGTTAGACCGTTTACTTTCCTAGAATCCTAGCTCTAAAGCTATCTCTAAGAAGGAAAGTGGTAATCTGTCAAAAATTGGGTAAGGGTTTTTCTCGACATTTCACGACTCAGGGATACCAAAAAAATATAGAGGTAATATTTGTACGCTATGGGTGCTGGTGTGTTTGGAGTTTAATAATTTTTGTCAGAATAAACCGGCTTTGATGAATTTGTACAGATATATCGTAAATAGAGGACAATTTTTTGGTAACGGTTTTGGGAGTCAATAACTTCAAAGGTTGGGATAGTTTCGTTAGGGTCAGTTTATTTCCAATTATTTTCAAATATAAATAATTAATACAAGTAATAATTGTAATAATTTAATAAATGTAATAAATAATAATTTAAATACAAACATTTGAATAGATATTGAAAATAAAATAGATAAATATAAGATAGATATTGAAGATTAAAAAATTAAGACGGCCGCCATTTTGAAATTTTTGAAGGGGAAGCTTCCGAAATGTTTTATTTTGTAGAACAATGTAGTCTTAGATTTACCAAATTTAATTAAAGTATGTTTACTCGTTCCTGAGAAATAATTTTTTTTTAAAAACCACAAAATGGCATACAGAAAGAAAACAGAGCAAAATGGACTTAGGGCGGCCTCCGAGCGATAGCGTCTTGGTCTTTCATCCGGAGGTCCCGGTCAGGCATGGCATTTTTCACACACGCTACAATTCGTTCATCTCATCTTCTGAAGATGTACCTAAAAGGTGGTTCCGGGTCGACATGAACTTTTTCGGTCATTTCGGTGTCATATATCAGTTCCCGAAGTTCTACTAATACGTGCCGAAACCGGAACACTCCGTATTAAGCTCAGTAAATGCATCGTCCATGTTCATATTACTATATTTTTTAAATTTCTCCCTTTCTCAAAATCGATAAAAGGTATATTTTATTTATTGTATATTTTTAACTGAAATATTTTTAATTTGTTTAGATATACTAGTAGTTAGACTCATTGGATTATTAGTATCTAGAGTCTTCGGACTTATGTCATGAGTGCGACGTGGAGGAGACTCCAAACCAGTCTGCTTTCACTTCCCACGCTACGATGAAGGGAAATGCTAGATAAATTGGGTATTATTTAGATTGGATAAAATTCAGCAGATCTTGATGAAGGGTGAGGAAGACTGGAAAGCTTTTCATGACTTTGCTAAGAAAGTTATGGTGGGAAAGCTACATGCAACTCAGGAGTCCCGTGCAAGAAGGACACGCCGGAGGATGCCGGATTGGACAGGTCTGCAGCGGAGTACCTAGGGGGGTCTCCGTTTTCTGGAGAACGACAGTTGTTGTATTGATTGGTAAGTGCTGTTTCCTATAGCGTTGGACGTGCTTGTGTGTGTGATTTTGAGTGGTGGGAATGTGTGTGTGTGTTCGTGCGCGTGTGTATGTGGCGATTGATTGTCACTTCTGTGGTTGCTTCTTCTATCTAGTTGTTGCTGTATAGTGTTCTTTTATTGATACTTGTCTTGTGATGCGCTTGTGTTGATGATCGTTGCTTTGTGGGCTTATGTCTGTTGTGTTGTCGGAGTATGTTTGATGGGTTTCCTTGTCTGGTGAATGTGTGTCTATCTGTACGTTAGTTGTTTGTAGAGTACTTTTGTGTGCATGGGCGTTACACCTCCCTCCAGAATTTAATTCCTCATGATTGATTTCAGGAGAGGTGGTTAGCCAGGGGTGAAGGTTTAGTCGGTAGTGCGCAGGCATACATACGCACCTAATAATATGTTGCGAAACCTGTTAGCGAATCAGCACTCCATCGGCTCCATGAAAAAAAAGCCATGCTCGTAGTTCAAGAGATCCGAAAAAAATTGAGGGAAGGGGAGCGGCTCAAAATTTATAAATACCAATTTTTAAAACAATTTTGTTCTATTTAAACTTTTAATGATAAAATTTCACTACAATTTCATCCATAAAAAGAAACCGTAGGCAACTATTCGTTGGATGTACATTTTTCAGTGGATTTTTTCTTTTTGTTTCTTCCATTTAACATAATAAACGAAGTCCAATCTAAAAACTTTTTTGAGAGGTAATTATGCAGGAGGGCAGAAAAAAGTAAAAAAATATAGCTTTTTACTTGAATTTAAAATTTTTTTTTCATGAGTAATTATTTCTTCGCTTTGTAAAAATAAATAACCAATGCAAAGAAGATATAACAACGTTTTATTGCCGCTTCTTGCTTATCAGTCGTGACCTAATTTTTATTGACGACTTATCGATATAGCAAATTGCATAGCCCTTTTTACTTTACAAAGAGCAATGATAGTTCTTCATTCTGTGCAAAAATATAAATTGTAGGATTTACTAATTTGGAGATAAATTAGTTGAATTTACCTGGTTCACAAACTTTATCCGTCTACTGTACTTCATCATGAAATAAACTATTATTTCTGGAAAAAACTGTAGTCAGACTCTTAACTGATTTTTTATACTAGTAGCTTATTTACAGACTTTTTTATAAGAGCTCTTTATACGCATAAAATTAATCATCTAAATTAATTAAAAGTAAATTAATAGGATTACAGTTTTTCTGCAAAAGAAACATTTATATTGCTTTAAAATAATCAATTGGGAATGCGGGCGCGCGCGCGCGTGCGTGTGTTTGTTTTTATATATATATAAAGAGAATTAATTTATCAAATAAACATGTTGTTTTTCTTTTTAAATAGTTTTTTTAATTATTTAGATTGAACCGTGCGTGACCTTTGTTCACAAAAAAACAAAATTGGGATAATATTTTACTCCAATTTGAATTTTTATTTTCTCTGAGTTGCTTAAATATATTTATCTGATTTTTAATAATTATACTAATTAATACAATATATTAATATTAATAAACTTATAAACATCTGATATCTGTAACAAACACAAAAATTATACTTGCTACAAAAATAAATATGAACTTTTGGTTGTTGTTTCTGTGGATTCTTGTAAATAATTAAGTTAAATGCTGATATCAGATATATAATTATTTTGATAATGTTTCTAATATCAGGGTTGAACTAGTTGTTAATAATTTTAGAGTCTTACTCGTAGTCATATTAACTATTATTTATGAATTTTGGATATTTTATATATTTCGAATTCCTAGAGAGCATACATCTTATGATTTTTACCTTATTGTATCTTTACTGCACGAAATATTCCCTAACATTTTTTCAGTAACCAAAGTGTTATAGAATAATTCGAAACATAAAAGCCGACCAGAATTTCATTCTTCTTTTTAAGAAAAAAAAAAAACAGTTATATTAAATGTTAACCAGCATACAAATACATCACTTTCTACAATCTTTTTATTTGAAATTACAATTGTTTCAGAGAAAAATACAGATTTAAAAAATACTTTTCACCGGTGGACTACATTCAACCACAGAATAATGCTTCTAACAAATAGTAAATACGACAAAACAGTAAATAGTTACATGAGGATACAAACAGAAATGGAAATAGCAAAATAATCTTTAATAACGGATCCAGCTCCTACAAAATTTCTAGGAAAAATTTTAAAACTAAAAATTTTCGTTTTCAAAACAAATTGTCGCTATTTGGATACGTGTATATAGAAAGACTATAAAGACACATCTTGAAAAGGGCGCAACACGTTAACTATAATGATTGTCATGTTACTTTATCGTAAACAGAGATGGATAGAGATCGTGATGTATTCGTTGAACTACGAGTATTAATTCAATTAAAGCCAAAAACGGTAATTCTGGTAGCGATTGTTTCTGGCAATAGAGATTAACATCTGAACTACGTTGAAATGCAGTGTTCATTAGCTGTTTATTTATGAAAAGGTACCGCAATATATCGCCGAAACGTAGATTTAGTTATTTCTTTTCGATAAAGCAAACTTTTATCTCGATAGTGATGTTAACATCGAAATTGCATCACAGCAATTAAAATCTCCAAGAACTTCTTGAGTGGCCTTTCCAAAGTCTGACGTTAACTACTTGCTGTGTTTTGATATATCTTATTTAAAGCCTTATTTCTTTGATGATTAGGATGAGAAATTAGTGAAAGAGAACGTTAATCACTATATAGAGAGAGAGATAGTTTGTGAAATGATCAAAAATCTTTTGAAACATCTATGGTAAACTTCATTGGAAGAGATAGTAATTTATAAAACCAAAACATAAAATACCAGAATCAAAATAGGCAGCACATAAACTCAGCGTACATGAGAGTATATTTTCTGTAAATGAACAGTTATTTCATGATTTTAAAATATGAAATGGCCATCTTCTTTTCATAAAATTATATCTGTAAGTTTTTTGTCGTTTTTGTCTTAAAAATAACATTATTTATACAAACTCATCTCAATTGAATGAATTAAAGCGTGTATTTAAATGAAATTTAAATATTTTTATTATAAAAACGTATACGTCAATTACATTTTAAAAATCGTCTGGTATTTCTGGCGTGTATTTAAATAGAAGTTAAGAAAAAAGGTGTCAATAACATTAACAATGGGAAATTTGAAACATAAAGCACACATTTACGTAGGATGGCGCAGAAGAAGGGAAAATAAAAACCAGGCCAAGGAAATAAAAAAAGATTGGTAGCGGATTAAAGAAAGATCAAACCTTTCTACTCCAGTATCAATCAGAGATTAATCTCACTCATTCAGAAAGGAAAGTAATTTTCTTATAGGAACTGAATTTTATGTAACATACAGAGCATGGGCCAGCAGAAAACACCACGACTCTGAAAATCCACGATGCTTTTATTAATCCTCCAGACCTGTTACCATGACTGAATGTCAAATGTTATGTTTTCTACCCAATTAAAGTAAATTTGCGCGCACTTTATCAGCTCTTGATGTAGTAAGTATGGATCTTGTACTGATAAAATTATTTTTTAGTACCAGAGGATACCTTCGTATCTATAACTTATGCCGTGTTCCAGCAATAAACATAACCCAACATCACGTTTGAGTACGCCCTAGGTATGAGTCTCTAACTAGAGATTGCAGATAGCTAATAATAACCATATCCGTGATAGTAACGAATTAATAGTAACGGTAAAATTCGCCGCGTGAAGAGTTAGTGCTGAGATTTTATGAAATCCTACCGGATGTTCTGTAGCACCTACTTTAGAATGAAAACGCTCCAGAGAGGCCAGATTATCTGATATTCCTATACATTTTAAATGAGCCGAAGTTTACTTCGTTGTTAAATCACCAGAAAATCGTAAACAAGGGACAAAGAGACCAAAGAGTATTTATCAATAAAATACCCTTTCAAGAGTTGAAATAAAGCCAAGACGACATCAATTGCTAATTATATTTATTTATTAGTACTAAAAAAATAACAATATTATAATCAAAGACCCGGAATTAATATATTGAAAGTCTCTGAAAATCAAGTATTTATTTATTTTGGGCTGATGTGTACCAGAACACCGACTGTTAAAAAAAAGAAAGAATAGAAAAGGGATTAACCTGCCGTACATAATGAAACCATATATTAAACCGGCGAACTAAAACAGAGTGTGAAAATTAAGTTAGACCTAAGAGATTTAATTGATGGAAGGAGACCAAACTTACACAAAACCTGAGTGGTTGCTGTGGGAGACAGTTCAAAGCCTTTAGCAAACGCAAAACAATGATGTGTTCTGGTCTATATTTAGTACGGTCTTGTAATGATTAAGGTAAGGTGTAATGATTTTATGCACTTTCTTGATTGAAACAACACTAAATGATAAAGTCTTGAAAGCTAAATTTTTTGCAGGACTCACAAACATTAATATTAAAACAATAGTATCAAGGGTAATTTTAGTGATTTTAATTAAAAGTAACAATTAACGCTTTAGTAGAATTTAATATATACTTTTATATCCACATTACCTTTAATTTAGGCTATTATTATTTATTTCAACAACATATAGCATTCCTCATAGGAAGAAATGAATTTTAAGAAATATTTTTGCATATAACATTTCAAGCATAAATAAGTCAGCCTGATGTATGAAAGGTAAACATTCTAAAAGAAAGTATTCATTCTGGCTACTACAGCTATCACAAACGAGGATGGTTAACTAGGATTTGCTAATAGGATCATATATATAATATTCGGTAAATTTGATTAATCCATTGATTATGCATAATTATCGGTGAAATTGTTTAATCGCCTCCAGTGTTAGAGATTAATGAAATTTATTAAATATACTGGTCATTTTACATATTCTCAATATTAACATATTTTACATATTAATATAACAACTCGACAATAAAAGGTAATTATTGAATGTTTTATTTAAATAATCAAAATATTACTTTATATTTATAATATTAATATTATGTTAGCACATGCCTTTAACTCGGCGACGCGCAAGGATGAAAATGTCAGCGGGAGTACAGTATACAATGCGCATGCACAGGCGGGCACTCCCACCACACGGCATCTGCAAGCGCATCTATACTCCCACCATGGGACCACTACCCCACCACTGTGGGCTCTAATAAATGAAGGCTTCCTAGCGTGAAACTTCAGTGGTCATTCTCTACCTAGCAGTGAAGCGAACGTGTTGTAAAGTGCTCCTGTGATAGTGTGTGTTAGTATAATGCTAGTGTGTGTCAGTGTGTTAGTGTGAGGGTTACTACCTGAATTCCGATACCGACCACCTAGGACGACCGACTACCTGCGAGAGGCGACCTTCATCACTTGCATTGACCATCCGGTCAAACAATACAGATAAGCTTCAACTGCTTTTATACACATTTTGCTAATATTATTTGCGAACTATAAATAATATTATACGTTTTAATTTATACTTTTAAATAGAAATATAGTTTAAAAACTTATATTTTAATTTAATTTTTTAGTCATAATAATACTTATGTAATTTATAATATTTCAGCACTAATTAAGCCAGTGTTTTTGGACTTTTAAGTAATATTAATACAATTTTTTTTTAATTTTAATATAAGTATTAATATATAATAAATTTTTCACGTCGAAAAATGGATTGCGAAGCGGGGACTGCATAACGCGTTAGGACCCGTCCAGCGTCCTCCACTGTGTCCGTGACTAATGATTCGGACTGCGGTGCGAGGTAAGACTCGCTCAAGCACCAACCCAAGCGAGCTAAGAAGGCACCAGGTAACTCTGGGCCTGAGGGGAGCTCCCCCAGGCCTTCACGGTCAGCATCTGCTGCATTAGGCCGCTCTGGCTCGTCCAGGGGGGCCATGGAAACAAATAATGTCAATCCTGACGTCCCGGCTCAGGAGCCAAAGGGGGAAATCCCCCCAATCATGCTAGTCTGCCCGTCCGACGGGGCGAAACTTTGCAAATCATTGCAAGGACTTATAAGAGGGAGGCTCGTATGTAAATGCACGGGTCTCTCAATGCGCTTTCAATTAGGCAGCGACATGGACTATGGGGCGGTGCAATCGTACCTGCAGTGAAAAGGTGTGGCTTACCACACCTAGCAATTGTCCAAGGACAAGGAGTTAAAGGTGGTCTGCAGAGGACTGCCGTTCAGCGTAGATTCTGTATGCTGGAGTGCGGTACGGGCACTCAAGTAATTACTGTACTAGAATATACAATTGTGTTAAATGCGCGGGGCAGCATGAGACTGCCACGTGCGTAAAAACCAGGGACACCCCCGCCGCTTGCGTTAACTGCAAGGGCGATCACCCCGCAAATTACAGAGGATGCGGCTACTACAAGAATGTAGTAGCAAAACAGACTAGCGCTGCCAAGCCGGCCACCAGTGGGAGAACCTGGGCCAACGTAGCGGCCGGAGTAGGTGCGGGTGAACGCCGGAGACCCCTGCAGAGGCACTCCGACAGCTACGGCACGCCAGGTGAAGAAGTCCGACCCTAAAAAGAAGAAATCCAATTAGACTTCTTCCAAGAAGGCCGAGACAAAGCCGTCCGGTGGTGTCCAGTCCAAAAAGGGCCCTCGGCCCCCACCAGTTGAAAGCACCGAAAAGACCAAAAACAGCACCTACAAAGAAGCCTGCCAAACAACCGACTACTGTCGGCCGTCGCTCAGCTAATGCAAGCGTTCTCGATGCAGGATATACTCCACATAGTTGTGGAGATCATAACCAACATCGCGGCCTGCTATGCATAAGCAGGTCCTCCGGGTGCTGGGCTGGAACACCAACGGGCTCCGCTGGAAGACGTTGGAACTCCTTCGTCTTGCTGAGGAGCTCGATGTGGATGTTATCTGTGTAGGCAAAACGTGGTTGAACCCATAACAGACAGCTGCAATTCGAAATTATGCGGCGTATAGAACCGACAGGGTGGTACCGCACGGGCGACATGCTGCAAAGGGCACTGCGGTGTTTGTCAATAGAGGTGCGACTCACACACGAGTCAGCTTCCAGACCCGCTGTCTGGAGCAAACGTGCGTACAGCTGGATTTTCGGGGGACAGTGTTCAGGGTGATCGCGGCCTACAATCCGCCAAATCAGCCTCTTCCACTGGATGATCTCGATCTCCTGCTGGACGCACACTTACCCAGAATTATTGCGGGTGACATAGTGGGACCAAGAGAAATGGCCGCGCCCTCAGTGAGTACTCACTTCGGACGGGGTGAAGGTTGTGCATAGCTAGAGGAACTACCGGCCTGACGTCCTCAATATCGCTACTAAAGGCAGTGGATCTTCCGCTGTCTATTACGACAATCGAGGACCTCAGTTCGGATCATTCCCCTGTGCTGCTTGA
>JAAAKQ030370134.1:9709-25669 GCA_010016005.3 Zanna intricata
ATAAATAAGTGTATAAGTATAAATAAGTAAGTAACAAATAAATGTAAATAAGTATAAAATTATTTATCGGTAAAACATAAATTTAAGGTACCTCGATATCTAAAAACGTATTATTGAACGTGGTAGATTAATACTTTTAATAAATCATCCAAATAAGAAACAAAATATTTAATTGAAAGTATAATAGGAAAAAAATGATTGTTCGAGCCCGCGGGTTCAAATCCCGGTGACGTATGGCATTTTTCATACGCTAAAAAATTCCATTAGGATTAAATGATCACTGCAGTCATACATTTCATTAGAAAAAAAAAAGAATAATAATAGTTGTTCTTGAGATAATTCTGTTCTAATTCTGTGTTCTTGAAAGATAACAATAGAGTTCTTGACGTAAAAGTAGTGGACGGGTAACGTGACATTCATTACTGAAATTTGTTTATACATTAACTTGCAATTTACATAGTAACTGACGTAGAATGACAGATTCATCAAATTTAAATAGGACGTTAATACAATTCTGTTTTAATAAAGTAACCTTAAATCATATTATAGCCATCATCATCGGATAATTTATATGTATAAATACGTTAACGTGTTTGTTCAATATGTATTATTAATAAATTCATTGTAACCTCCATACCGAGCACAGACATTGATATGAGTCATTGTTTCTTACATAAAGTGATATAAAAATTTGTTATTTCAGGTCTTTTTTTTTACATAATTCACTTGCTTCCACGCCACGCCGTGCACTATGCATGCATCAATTTTAGTGTGTGGAAGAAGATCTGATCGCCGTCCACTTGACAACCACATAAACTATTTTTTATTCGCAAAACAGAATTATTATCGATTAACAAATTACTGATTTTTAGCAACTTGACTGCCCCGAGATTCCATACCCAGTCTCGCCTAGTTTTTAGTGACAGAATGAAAAATCTAATTGTTCCAATCTGCCGGCCTCCGTGGCCGAGTGGTAGCGTCTCGGAATTTCATCCGGATAGTAATGTAATTGATTTTTATGACCCTTAGTTGTGAAATCCCCAGTAAATTTAAGGCCTCACAGTGGCGCATATTTCTTCCGTAAGGTAATATTTCAGAGGATGAATGAGGATGATATGTATGAATGTAAATGAAGTGTAGTATTCTACAGTCTCAGGCGATCGTTCCTAAGATGTGAGGTTAATTAAACCCTACAAACCAAAGAACATCGGTATCCAAGATCTAGTATTCAAATCCATATAAAAGTAACTGCCTTCACTGGGATTTGAACCATAGAACTCTCGACTTCGAGATCAGCTGATTTGCGATGACGAGTTAATCACTAGACCAACCGGTTGGCTAATGTTTCTTCTTACTATTTTAATTCTAAATAAATAATATATAATATAACATATAAATTATTGTATAAACTGTACATGTCAGTATATTTTTGGTTAATTAAACTTAATCGTATTGTTTATTTTTTAAAATTGGTTAGAATTAACCCGTCGCTATAAGATAGATTTTTGTTGATTTTAATATTTGCACCGATTCTTACTAGGTGAAATAACCAACTGCACAATTTTCACAAATAAATAAAATATTTTTATAAAAACACTATGTTTTTTTTATAAATAATTATTTATGGTAAAAAAATACTGTCAAATATAATTTTCATAAAATTTAAAAAATTACTGTACATGAAAAATAACGAAAATAAAAAAAAAGATATTTGATAACTATAGAGTGTATAGAGATATATGTAACAATAATTACTGCAAACCAATAAGTTTACTTTTATACGGATCTGAATACTAGATGGTGGATACCGGTGTTCCTTGGTGGTTGGGTTTCAATTAACCACACATCTCAGGAGTAGTCGACCTGAGATTGTACAAGACTAAACTTCATTCACATTCATACATATCATACTTATTCATCCTCTGAAATAATACCTTACAGTAGTTCCAGAGGCTAAATAGAAAAAGAAAAAAAAGAGAGAGACCAATAACTAGAATTTAAAGAAAAAAAGTATTTTTTAAATTTTTTTCCATAAAAAAAAAAAAAACGATAGACGACAGAACATATTGAGCAAACACTCAATCTTTTTACTATGTGAAAGAGTATACTTTCATTCAAATTTGGAACGATAAATGGAACATTGTTTGTAACATGCATAACGACTGGTTTCACTTTAACTATTTTAGCTTTTATTAATAATAATAGTACTAGTACAAAGTATTAAATAATTAATACAAAATAAAATGTAAACGTTAAAGCATGCATGTATTTTTTAAAATCAGAAGTATTAAATTCCATTAAATCTTAACGTAACAGGACAGTAAGCGTATCATCAGTGTTAAAAATGGGGGAACACGTGAAAATACAAACCAGGCCAAAAAAAAAAATGTCATGCCGAATCTTCATATCCCACAAATTAACTGTACATGAGATTCTAAATGGGATCTCAAGGCCTGAAGTCGATGTCATGCAAGCCCCAATTAGGATATCACGAACAGATATCAAGATCTCGAAAAATCACTGTGCAAGTCAGATTAACTCTATAGACTTATAATTTATAACAAATTTATAAAACGGGGTCTCATATGATACTGTTCATCAATGTTTAAAACATTTAATTTTTTTCATTCAAATAACTTAGAAATGATTAAAATGAATCTTTATTTACAGAAGATGGCCACTATTTGCCTCAGGAATTCCTGAACGCATTTTAACATGTTTAAAATTACAGATGCATCAAAGTAGAGTTTGCATTTAAAAATTTAATTATGTTATTTTTTAGTTCATCCACGGTATGAGATGATTCTTGTAAACAGATGATCTTTCATTCCTCCGTAAATAAAAATCTGTAGATATAAGACCTAGGAATCTCGGTGGCCAGACGCGGTTTGAAATGATACTATTCCCGAAAATGTCATGCAGTAAATTTAACGAAATATTGGCGGTGTGTCAAGTCGCTTTATCTTGTTGGAAGTACGGCCCAGTATTTTTATTCCTTGAAATGTCTACTTGTACCAATTTTCTGATAAGATTTATTTGGACTTATAGCTATGCGATAAGAAATATTGTATCAAATAATATGAACTGCAAATGTTAAAACTATTGTCCACTGGAAAAGACAAAGTAAACAAATCTTTAACAATCATGGAATGGTGCTGTAAACTTGCTTTTCAGCTACCGGTAGCGATTATATTGGCTTCTGAAAGTACAGTGTTCCTACGTTCACGTCGTTGGGGCTGTAAACGATCAGTGGCGGTTAGTCAAACTGTGCTACTACGGAGTGTTTAGCTAAACAGCGACGTAGTGTGTTGCAGTAGTGCCATTATCGGCTAAATAAGGACGTTTCCTTTGAATTTCGAGGGTCCCGTATCGTAGGTTCGTGAGGCAAAAGAATATTTGTGTTCCTCTGGCAGGTTCGGGAAGCGATTTCTCTCCAACCTTGTCGGTGGCCCAGCATTATGAGCGTTTTAGCTTTTGACTTTTCAAACGAGTTATATAAGAACAAACGACTTTCTCAGAAAAAAAAATTGCGAACGCTCACCTGGTCTTAGGATAGGTGTAGGTTCATTGAGGTTGTTAACATAGTAGTCGTCATCAACGGTACAATACCGTATTACTGGGCAATTTTGGGAATCACCATCAATTTTCATAAAAATTTGGGTTTAAGCTCTACTTATCCTCTACATCAAAATCTATCCTCTACCAGACCGGGCTTTTTGTTTTTTAGGGGTGAAAACTACCCTTATTGCAAAAAAATGTTAAATCGTAGATTATAGCATGTACTTGCTTAGAATAATGTTTAAATGAATTATTTGTAGATCTCTTGATAAACGTGAACAAGATATATCAGTAGTGGATAAATGCCGATACTGCGTCAATAGTACCCCTCGCTTCCGCTAGGAGCACTAATGTCGCAGTCAGCCATATTGGAATTTCCCTTTTTTCCTGTCCGCCATTTTGTAAATTCCCTTTTTTACCATGGGAATTTCCCTTTTCTCAGGTTGGGTTGACCGGGAGATTTGAAATTCCGCAGGGCTGCCAACTTATTTTTGTTTTAAATATTGTTTAATGTTTGTAAGGTTAATATTGTGTACCAGATGATGTTTTTAGCGGTAGAATCGAATAAATAAAATAATATTTAAAGCCAAAAAAGTGGTCTGGCTAAAATTCGAACCGAGTCACGGCGGGCGGTGTGCGCGTTGGAGAGGAACGGCAGCCGGTGCGCGCGTCGGGCAACTGAAGCTTATATAGCGGGGGGCTTAACCCATTCCCGCGTACCTCGAGAACGATCCTGGTCATCGTGGCTTCCTCACGGAAAGGCGTCGTCGCCATGTCGAGGACCTCGTCGACGAACACCGGGAGGCGTCGTCGCCGTGTCGAGGACCTCGTCGACAAACACCAGGAGGCGGCTCGTGCTTGTGTGTTCTCGTGTGCGCAGCAACGGACGCAACGATGTTCACCGTTTGAATTTCGGAGCACGACTGAAGCGACAGCTGACGACTGCGGCCTAAGTCGACATGAAAGATTGCCACGCCCTGCTTTCAACCAATCACAGAGCAGCGATTCTAAAGTCGACTAATCACACCGCTCAGATTCCAGAACATGTTTGAACATGCCTATCAACATCACATCCAGTGATCCAAGAATAGACGAGATAAATAATTAATTTACTAATTCCAAGAATTGACGCGATAAAGAATTTTTTTTCCTTAGCGTGCACATTTGGTATTTCGCAATAACTGACACGATAATTATTCGATTTTTACATTTGTTTTTTCCTCGTTAATATATTTATATAAAATAGTTTATACACAACGGAAAAATTGTCGATCGCTCCAAAAGTGCCATGTCCTGCTTTCAAATCCACGCATGCGCAGTAGCTACATAAATATTAATAAAATTTGCAAAAGAAAAACGAAATATTAGTCCTGTAAAAACAATTGTCATAAATTGTAGTTGCATTTCCACATCACCCGGGAGGTAGCAACTATGGCGCGTTGAGATTATTTTTAACAGTGAAATCTTTTTAAACAGTGAAAAGGACTTTTTATTCAAATATTATTTTGTACTATCTACCGTCACGTCCCTTGTAAATCAGCTTTAACTTTAAGCTGATTATATTTATAATTAATTCTCTAAAGACGTCTGTAAATGATTTAGGAAGAAACACTTCAAATGGTTCCCCACCATTATCATCTTGGAGTTTCGTTATTATGCTCTTTCCAAATTTCGTTAAATCAATTCTACAGGAAAGTATATTGTACGGCTTATCGATCGTTAACTCACATACACTTTTTGTCTTTGTGTATTCGACCATGTCGTTTAGTTGGTTTAGAAACGTTTGTCGTGTTGATTCGTCCGCTGAAGCGCTTGCACTTGCGCTTTATTCATTAAGGGTTGGAATATTCATTATGTATTCTTCGACTGACGACCGAAGAATGATTCTATCACGTTTATAAACGACCTATTTATACCCTTTGATATCAATCCTAAACATCCGATGGTCTAAGAATAGACACGATAAATAATTAACGTATTATTTCGAAGAATTGAAGCTATGAACACCTGAAACTGCAAGACGACGATAAGGAAAAAAATAATGAACACGTGCAACCGCAAGACGACGATAAGGAAAAAAATTATTACAAAACAACTTGCTTATCTAGACTACATGTGGTGTTCCAAGAATAGACGCGATAAATAAGTAACTTACTAATTCCATGAATTGACCCAATAAAGAATTGTTTTTTCCTTATCAGCGTGCACACTTGGTATTACTCAGCAACTGACAGATTACGCAATAACTTGACACGATAAATAATTATTCTATTTTTACATTTGTTTTTTCCTTGTAAGTATATTTATATAAAATAATTATATAAAAATAATTTAAAACAAATATGTTTCCACACTGTTTAAATATTAAAGATTCGAATCTCGGGTCCGGAACGAGATTAAGAAAAGGGGTAAACGCGTAAATTCTGGAGAAAATCGAAATAATACGTAGTTTTAATCCGGGCTATCTAAACCCAAAATTACAAATTGAATAATTTTTGAAAATTTTAAAAATGTTATAATTTCAAAAATCTATAACTCGGGTCAGGAGCGAGATTAAGAGACGGGGTAATCGCAGAAATCGTAAAATAATCCAGAGAATAAGTCACCAGGCTCTTGCTTGTGTGTTCGCGTGCACGCAGCAACGGAGCGACTGAGAGATGTTCACCGTTTGAGTTTCGGAGCTCGACTGAAGCGACAGCTGATGACTGTGGCTGAAGTCGACTTGAAAGATTACCACACCCGACTTTCATCCAATCACAGCGCTCAGATTCTAAAGTGTTTACGCATGCATAATGGTGAATCCGTTAAACGAAAAACACCCGTTTATTTCATACTTATATAAAAAGAAATTAATTACTTTGTATCTTATCATATCCTGTATTCTAAAAATTGACACAATTTTATCTACACACAAACAGATTGAAACATGAAAAAACCAATTTTATCCTCATTCAGGTTGGTTTGAACCGATTAAATCCAGTTTTGTTTTGTCATATATAAGCGACCAACTTGACAGCAGTTTCATCATTCCAGTTCTGACTTTCAGAGAGTAAACATTGTCTTGGGTGCGTGTTTAATTCATCTATTATTAGCGACCGAATTGACGTGATTATATATAACAAATTGAGTTCAAAGTTATATAATTATGCACTCGAGCATCAGTTTTAATTGCAAAAAAAATTTCTTTAGAAATAAACATAAACGTATTTTGTTTGTGTGCAATGAGTTTCATCATTAATACACAAGGTATGTAGTTTTTAATTATTTATCTATATTTGTGTGTGTGTGTGTGTGTGTGTGTGTGGAAATGTTTGCAATAGTATTATAATACTTAATTTATGAACTACATAAATTTTTGTATTTATGTAATTGTCTGCAACAGTAATATAACTATGCTTTGTATGTTATAGGAAATAAAGAAGAAGAATGTCATCTCCACAAGTTGTCCGTGCAACAATAACATGATCCTCTTCAGATGGGATCTAATGGAGCTTAACTTCCTAGATGTTTTAGCAGTCCTAGACCAGCAGAAATCATCTGTGCTGGACCATCTGAAGACGGAGGCTACAAGATTTGATGGAAACATTAAATGGTGAGTACATAAATATTTATTTATATAGACTAATGTTTTTTTTCCTTTTCAGCTTATAAAAAAATTTCTTTCAGCTATTTAAAGAAGATATTATTCTCAATATGAACTAATATAACTTTTTTCGTTTTAGGTACGTGGTTGTGAAAATAGAGATGCCCAAAAGAGTATCAATGGAAGACCGGAAAGAGATTCAACTTTTCCATATCACCCTTCACGGAAAAACATGAACAATAATTAATGTAGATTTTAACAATGATGTTATTGATGATCAGTGGTTTGAGTCTGTTGAAAAAATCAATAACACTCTTACCAACTTTATTCAAAACGGTAGTGGGTGGGTAGTGAACAAAGTGAATCGTGTAGATTTAAACAATGTTCGGTATCGCCCACTATACGGTGGTGCTAGTTCATATATCGAACTTCTACCGCAGATTAAAAAGAAAAAAGCCGTCATTAATGTGAAAAAAATGATCAAAAATGTTTCCTATGGTAAATATTGATCTATCTGTTCAACAAACCTGGACGAAACTACCGTCAGTCCGGCTATGTCGAACACGAGGTTAAACTGAACATGAGTGGTATCGAGTACCCAGTAAAGGTGAAACATATCGATCAGTTCGAGCAGCAGAACCGAGAAACTAGTATAAACGTATACGGTTACGAACTGGTAAAGGACGACGTTCGTATACATCCAGTTCGTGTTAGCGAGAATAGGGATCGTACGCACATGATCCACCTTTTACTAGTGGCAGGTGACAACAGAGATAATTTTCATTACTGCCACATCAACACAAAACACGGATATAACGGACTATCACGACTATTGATCAGACTGACTAACCACCAACATACCTGCCACTACTGTCCTTACTGTTTGCAGCGATTCAGTTCATCAAATTCTCTTGTTGCAAAACAGAACTTAGAGAAACATGTGGTTGAATGTAAGCGGTACGGGCTTCAACGGGTAAAGATGCCCGATCCTAACCAGGAAAGGGAATGTGTGATGCGATTCCGGGATTATTCATCCACTCTCAGGATACCGTATACAGTCTATGCCGATTTCGAGTCTTTTATAGTACCAATTGACACCGCTACCCCAGAACCGAATACAAGTTTCACGAATAAGGTGGACATCTACCTGCCGGCAGGTTACTGTTTTGTAATCGTCGATGAGAATGGGGAGATTTTTTGTCGGGCTTGTATTGTACCGAGCAACGAGTGTTGGGGAAAAGGTTGTGGAAAAAATGCTAGACGAGCTACTAGAGCACGGCAAACGATTACACAAAATTATGACCACCGAGAAACCTTTGGATATGACACCGGAAAACACACTAGCTTTTAACGAGGCCATAGAGGGCTTCTTATGTCATAGACAACTGTTTGACGACCGCGTACGCCATCATTCGCATAAGTCCGTTCAGTACCTCGGTGCTTGTCACAATGAATGTAATCTGAATTGCAAACGGACGAGCTCATCCCTGTATTCTTCCATAACCTTCGTGGCTGACGCCCACCATATCATCCAAGTTCTAGGTAAATACAGGGACGTCAAATGTCTGAAAATCGACTGTATCACCAATACATCTGAGGGATTCCAGTCGGTGACAATCGGTCCTTTACGATTCTTTGACTCGTTTCAATTTTTGTCATCATCATTGGAAAAACTTGTCGACAATATTGCAAAAGACTGTGTCGACAATTACAACGTTTACAAACGAATGACTACACTATACCCTGACTCAAACAAACGTGATCTGATACGAAAAGGGGTTTACCCGTAGGAGTACATGACTGACGAACGTAAATTTGACGAAACCGCCCTACCAACAATAGATGCATTCTTCAGCAAACTGTCCCGAAATACCATATCCCGCAAAGATTATGACCATGCCCATATAGTTTGGGATACTTTCAAGTTTCGTACCGTGGGCAAATATCACGATATCTACCTTCTTTGCGATGTCTTACTTCTAGCCGATGTCTTTGAGAGTTTTCGTGATACATCCATAAATTTCTACGGGTTAGACTCATACCAGCTTCTTCTCGACCCCCATTTTACGTAGAACGCCATGCTGAAATACACAAAACAAAGAATGGAACATTTCACCGACAACGACATGCATCTATTTATAGAGAAAAGTAAACGAGGGGGAGGCGCTATGATTTCCAACAAATATGCCAAAACCAACAACCCTATGATTCCAGATGGGTATGACAGCACCCTCCCCACCACTTAGATACAATATCTCAACTGTAACAATCTTTACGGAAGCGCCATGGTAGAGCCCTTGCCCTACGGGGGTTTTCGATGGATGAGTGAAGAAGAAATCGAAAACTTCGACATTCATTCTGTCGATGATAACGGTGACAAGGGATACATCTTGGAGGTCGATATATTGTATCCAGAATATCTACACGACCACCATAAAGATTACCCGCTCACCCCCAAATGCATTATCCCGACTGACGAGATGGTTTCACCCCACTGTAGGCCAGAAAAACGATGTCCTGTACCGAAATTGATGACAACACTGTTAGAAAAAAAACAGTAAGTACTGCACTATAAAATTCTAAAACTGTACACGCAACACGGTCTGGTTGTAACCAAAATACAGAGAGCTGTTGAGTTCTTACAATCTCGGTGGTTACAACCTTACAATGATTTCAATACCAAACGAGGGGCGGAGGCTAGGAACAATTTTGAAAAAGATTACTTCAAACTAATGAATAACGCAGTGTTCGATAAATCCCTTGAAAATGTACGTAACCGAATTGACTTTAAACTAGTCACTGATGAACGAAAAACTCGACAAGGTGATAGCTAAACCGAGGGTAAAATCTTGGTTCATATACAACACTGATGTTATAGGGGTTAGTTTAATAAAAACCAAAATATTTCTAAATCGACCGATCTACATTGGGTTTTCAGTATTGGACATTAGCAAAACGATCATGTACCGATTCCATTACGATTACATGTTAAATCGGTACGGTCATAAAATTAAGTTATTAATGACTGATACCGACAGCCTGATGTACGAAATCCAAACACAAAATATCTATAAGGATATGCTTGAAGATTTAGATAGATTTGAGATGTCAGACTATCCTCCTGAACATCAGTGCTTTAGTTCAATGAACAAGAAGCAACTCGGTAAATTTAAAGACGAGATGAACGGTGAACCGATTTGTGAGTTTGTCGGGTTCCGTGCAAAGATGTATTCTCGATTTCAATAGAAACGAGAAGACTGTCGCAAAAGGTGTCCCTAGGATATCTATTGCGAAAGATCTTCGGCACAAACTCTTCAAACGGTGCCTCTTTGACAACGTCATCACCACAACCGATGGACATTATATAAGAAGTTACGATCACCGAATCTTTACCGTTCATCATTCAAAAACGGCGTTATCACCTTACGATAACAAAAGATACATTTTAGAACATAAGACCGACATACTCCCTTACGGACATCAAACCTTGAAACGAACAGTGCAGTACGACGATGTTGAAAACTGATGTTGAAAACTTGACACCGTCTAACAGACCGAGACTTGAAAGTCTACCGCATCATATCAATCATAATTTTTTTTAAACACAGTCATTGTTGATCTCTACATTAATTTTTTCCCAGTGAAAGTTGTATAAATTACATTTTGCAAAAATTGAGTTGTTTATTCAAATATGTATTAATTATCTTTATTGTAAACTGAAAATTGTAAATAGATGTAAACTATCTATAGGTAAATTGTCTGTTGTAAATGAGCATGGATATAAATAAATTATGTATTAAAATAAGTTGTATATTGAAAGTATATCGAAATCATCTTTTGTGAATGAAATTAAAAAAAAATTATTATATAAGTTGCGAAAATAAATTATTATTTGAATATTTTTACGTTATTTTTTCTTTACTGAAAAAACCCTAAATATCTCCTATCCGATGAAATTAGGTCAGTATAACGAGGAACGTCAAAGTGTCAATAGCTAAAGAGCTCCATCGTCAAGTTCGTCATAATTATCAGACAAGAAGAGTAAAACTTGAAAATATTTCAGACTTAGTCCAAGGAGACCTTTTTGAAATGTTACCTTAGGCTCGTTCGAACAAAGGTTATCGCTACATACATATTGACGACGATAAATTGTTTTTCTAAATTGGCTTTCGCCGTACCGGTGAAAAATAAAACCGGTACGGAAATCGCTAAAGCTCTCAAACCGATATTGGACAAACACCCGATGTGTCATTTTCAAACCGATTTGGGTAAAGAGTTTTACAATCCGACGATGAAATGGCTTATAGATTCGTACAATATAAATCACTATTCTACAAACTCGGATAAAAAGGCGTCAATCGTCGAACGTTTTACTCGAACTCTGAAAACTATGATGTGGAGAAAATTTACCATGTATGAACAGGGTACATACAAGTAGTTAGATTTACTACCGAAATTAATCGTTAAGTATAACAACACCACTCACCGCATTATCAGAATGAAACCAACCGCTATAACGAAGTAAAATCAAGCTATCATTCTAAGACGATTAAATACAGTACTATATCGAAAGCCTACTGTACCGAAATTCAAAGTCGCCGATCGAGTACGTATAAGCAAATTTAAAAAGACCTTTGTCAAGGGATATTTACCGAATTGGACGAATTAAATATTTACTGTACATCAAGTACACACCGATAAGCGTATTTGTACTTATACGCTGATCGATAACAAGAGACAAGTGGTGAGCCGTAAATTTTACAGAAGAGAGCTAGCTAAAACTAACGTTAAAAATAACGTGTATTTAGTTGAGAAAGTCATGCGTAGAAAAGGCGATCAACTGTTTGTAAAGTGGCAAGGGTTCGACAAAATCACAACAGTTGGTTAAATAAGGCTGATCTGGTACGATGAACGCGTCAGTCGTAAACATGAAGTTGGAACGTCAATAAGTCGGCAATATTACGTTGGAAAATTTCGATGGATATAGCGGAGGAGGTAGCAGTAAAGAAAAAAGCATCATAGTCCTCTGTTACCGAACACAATCAGATGTATTATTTGCGGACCGTCTAATTGCGGTAAAACAAATGTTCTATTCAACTTGTTATTTTCGTCAGACGGCTTACGATTCAGAAATATTTACGTTTTTTCTAAATTTATATCCAACCGAAATATAAATTCTTAGAACGAATAATGACTGGTATACCGGAAATCAGTTATTTTGCCTAATCTGAAAACGATCACGTAATGGCACCTGACGAGGGCGAACCGAATCCATTAATTATTTTCGACGACGTAGCTTGTGAAAAGCAACATAACATTCGCAAGTACTTTGCTATGGGGCGACACAACAACGTCGATAGTTTTTGTCTCACCTAGACATCTTCCAATGCTGGGAAGCATCTTGTACGGGACAACGCCAATCTCCTTCTTGTATTCAAACAAGACGATCTCAATTTACATCATATACATCAAGATCACGTAAACACCGATATGAAATTCGATCAGTTTAAAAGTCTGTGCGCTGTGGCCTGGAGAAAACGACACAGATTCTTGGTTGTGGATAAGGAGAGCGACATAAACGACGGACGATATCGAGTAGGTTTCGATATGTTTGTGAAGGAGATCATTTGATTCTCAGTGTCGATGGCAAGCATACATTACTACGAGGGCAAAATACAGTAAGCTAATGTCGTACATTTTAGACAAAAACCGCAAAACAACTTGTGTTCGAAATACTTTAGCGATCGTCAGAAATTTTGCGGCAACTACTTTTGTCGTAGAGTGAACTACTGTGAAAATGGCGATGTAAAAAGGTCTGTGGTGTTAAAAGACATTGGCAAAAAACTGACGATACCATCCATTTATCACTGTGTGATTAAATATTATCGCGAGCTGTACCACACAACGACCAGCAAGAATGAACGTTTCGTTAATGATGTCATACGTTTCTTACGCAGAAACAAAAAACACGCAATGTTTTTCAGATAGGTTAAAAACTGATATGGTAACGTGAAATATGAATTTCCATTCAGTCGAAACCGAGATGTCGAACAAGTACAAGGTTGATCCGTCTTCTGTGAGGTTTTTAATGGAAATCGATAGAATACGAGACTCGATTAAAAGAAAACATCGCGCTATTACGCAAGGAATAACGAAAACGGAGAAAGCTATGGAAAAGCGTTTTAAACCCATTGTCGAACCGCTACGCGAACTTAATCAAACATTTAAACAAAAAAAGGGTGGCGTTGTTAAGAAAGAAGAAGGAACGGAGAATGCGGTGGATGAAAAGGAAGAGGCAGAGGGGACATCGACGGTTATGAGAAGACTTTTAAAAAACTCCGCAACATGAGTTCATCAAACCTACACATCCATCGTCGTCACCGACAACATCATCACCGTGTAATCGTGCAAAGTATTACTTGGACCTGACTGTAACGGATAGAAGTAAAAAAATCGACAACGTGTACGGAGTGAAAAACGTTAACGATCAGTGGGTGATTGGAAAACAGTCGATCGTTTTCAAAGGAAATAAAATCCTTATCGGCAATAAACGTTATAACGGAACCGAATGACTATATAAATTGATGTTTTTGAACGCACCCAAACATTATACGTATAAGGATCTACAGAATTACAAGAAATATTAGATTTTTCGGATGTGCATAAAAGTCAAACTACCGGACGTATAATTACCAGTAAATTGTTCAAGAACAATATTATTAAAGATTTGTTTCCTCGTCGTCAACAATCATCTGCTGAAAGTCAAGACGACGAAAGTCCCATAATCGGATCGGGACTGCTAATGAGGGCGAAAAAAACGTTAGACCGGACTACATGTACTGGGACGACCCAAACGAACTTTGCGATCGTCTGAGGCTTTTAGTGGCTTCCAACCCGGCAGGTCATACCGGTCATAATAACGAAATTGTTTCAATCTTAGAAGAACTACAAGAAGGCGGATACATAAAGAAGGATAGAGGTAATATTCTACTTTAATCAGTCTGAAAATGAACATAGACAAGTTCGGTCGTTCTCGCGTGAGAGGTGCGTACGCTAATACGCCACCGCCTACCCGTATCGTCGAAATGTTCGACAAAACCGCCGACGGATATTTTGATATCAAAAAATAACGATTGTGCAATGTGGGAAGTCCCATCGACGATGACGAAAGTACTACTTTCGGTTTCGTTCAGAAAATGTACGTAAAGCAAAGCGATTTGAATAATAAGTACATACCGTCACTGACGGACAACAACGGAATCTCCTTTTCAAAAAAGCGATTATGCGATTTCGGTGATCCTGTTGAAAAAACGGACGCCGTTACCTACAATTATTTGCGGACAAACTTTTTCGATGAAAATATGGTAATCGACACTAGAAGAAGCTTTATCACTAACGCTGGCATACTTAAGAAAGACTCCGATCTCACTACAAAGTCTTACATAGACGATATTGAAGTAGGTCAACGAAAAATAATAAGTGGTATGAAAAAAACGTTATTGTCGACCAAAAACGGTATCATGGATTGCAAAGAAAGCGTTATGACTAATGCCAAGCTGCCAGTAACATCGATTGATTCCGCGACTAAAGGATACATCGATGAGTGTCTCTTTAAATTTTACAAATTTCGAATAAACATCGACATCCACTCTAACAGACACTTTGATCGAAAAATTGTAATGGGACTTTTAGACAAAGAGGAGGAGGATTTGACTAAAAATATGGTACGTCCTCCGATCATGGATCCAAACCCAGATAAGACAAAGAAGGGTGGTGGTGGCGGTCAGTCGTAAATATGTTCATTGTCTTTCCAACAAGGGAAGCGTAAGGAAGTCAGAACGTCTTGTCCGTAAGGGTAAGGCGAGAAAGTCGAAAAGGACAATCAGTCTTAAACGAGGCGGCGGACTGTTAACAACTCTAACAGCGGAAGCCGCAGGAGCGTGTTAGGATCTTATATTGGTGACAAAGCATTAAAAGGTGTCAAAAACGTTGTCGGTAAAGTTGTAAACAAAGGCGTCGATTTATTGCCGGTAGAATTACATGTTTTGGGGTATTAGTACTGTGGACCGGGAAAAAATTAAAAAAAACAACTGAAGAGAGGCGATCCGGGTATAAATAAGTTGGCCGCCGCTTGTAAAGAACACGAAATCGCATACGATACGTACAGCGATAACCAAAACAGAGCGGCAGCCGATCGTAAATTGGCCGATAGCGCTTGGGAAAGGGTGAACGCAAAGAATTCAAATATTTCTGAAAAGGCCGTTGCATTAGCCGTTACAAACGCGATGAAACTAAAAGAAAAATTCGGTGGCGGTAGCTGAGGAAAAAACGAAGGACTAGACGTACAAAAAGGAATAATATAAAACATTTTTAGAGATGATGAAAAGAAAAGCAAGCGCAGGTGGGAAAGGGTTATACCTTAAACCCAACCCTATGACTGGATCGGGAGTAGATGGTCAAAAAAAACGTCGTCGTCGTCGTCTCCAATAAAAAGAATACCAGTGCAACCGCTATCCAATATCGTATTGATGTGGTACGCGAAATATAAACTAAACATACCCGATTTTCGAGGAGTCTTCATGTTGGATGGATTACCAAAAAAACCGAAAACCAACGAGTCTGCGATAGTCAATCTTGATCGCATCCCAACCCCCGTAGGGGGAGACACCCACCAAGTGGCGATTCCGGTCGCCACACCACCCCTCACGTTCCCAGACCAGAAGGGCTTTATCGGGAGTCGTCTGAAAGACCTTCGCACTGATTACATATCTCAGCCATCAGCAAGGCCTCGGTCAGGATGCCCCCCGATGCAAAGGCTA
>JAAAKQ030370245.1:11859-25657 GCA_010016005.3 Zanna intricata
TATATCAGGGATTATTCTAACAGTACCCAAACAGGGGTACGAGCAAGTTCGTACTTAACAACACACACACACACACATAAACAAACACGCGCGAGCGCGCACATACAAACCAACAAAGTCAGTAATAACGTAGTGTTAGAAGATTAATTTTATTCTTTATTTTAAATAAGATCTCTAATCATTAGGGACATTCTAAGTTCTAATCTGAGAGTAAGATCGGATTAATAATCAAAAATTCATTTCTTATGTTAAAAACCAAACTAGTTGAGAGTAGAAGAACTGTAATTAGGCTTATTGAAGGTAGAATAAATAAACATTCCTTAACTTTGTTATTTATTTCTATTTATAAATATTATAGATATTAAAATAAAACTTTACTCTAAAAATTATAATTTAATATTTTTTCAGTCAGGGGACCTTTTATTACATAGTATATACCGATATTGAAATAATTACAATCTCACTTTCATTCAGAACGCCTTTATTAAAATATTTTAGTTTATGTACTTTAAACTGAACAGATTGCTTTGAAATTAAGCACATTTACTTCTATTTCAGATTTGAAAAGCCTATAATTCAAATAAAAAAATCTGATGTGGACATCATATGACTTCCTTGTACGCCTATTAAATTACATATACATATTTTTATACAATCAGAGGTTAATAATTATTAATAAATCAATATATTTAATATAATTAAATAGAAGTTAAAACAAAAAAATGATTTAAAAAAGTTTGTTTATAATCTAATTTAGAATACAAATCTTTAAAATCTAAAAACCCAGTTTTTAGCTTTATTATCGCACTGAATTTTTCCTTTACCTCAATACTAAACGTTAATAAAAATTAACGACAGTATAATAAATTTCTTTCTCATACAGGTAATACATAATCTACGACTCGTTTTAACATTGATTATATAACTTCTTCCACGACTCAAACCAGTATATCTTCTTGTTACAATTTTTGTAGCTACCATTCACGGCAAATTAAACTCGGATAGTCTCAAAATTATTAATATGTAGAAATAATTTCAGTATAAAAATACATGCTTTTAAATTTTAAATAAATTTTGGTTATTTATGAAAAATTAAACTCGTTTTTCAAGAAGAGTTTGTGGAGGCTATCGACACTATCAAACTTATTTTAGTTAGAACTCTATTTTACTAATGTTCAATATTCATGCTATTTTTTTTTTTTTTTGCAAATATGCGGATGGATTTTAATTCAAACCAAGAAATTTTGACTTTATTGTCATCATAGCTCTAGAGACCTATGCTATTAAAAGAAAAGTATGGTAATTAGTTAAAAAATGGTGTTTGGATTTTTTGCATTTCTAGGGGCTCCAAAAAACAATAAAAAAAAGTGGAAGGGTAATATTCGTACTACGTATGAACGTGAGTAAGCGTGTTTAAAACTTAAATAACTTTGACTTGATTAACAGATTTTTATGAAGTTTTGTACATAGACATATAAATCGTATGTAAAGGCAATTTGTTTGTAAACTTTGGAGTTTATCTCTAGCGGCCTGGGGTAGATATTTTCTAAAAAATTTAAAAACATAACCCTACTTTATATTAAGCCCAATACATACGTACATGCTTATTTAAAAAAAAATATTTCTCCTAATTCTCTCCTGTCACCAATAATTCAAAAAAAGCTATCTTTTTATTTGTTGCATATTTTTTAACCGGTTTTTTAAAATATTTTCCTACGCTTAGTAGTAGTGTAATGACCCAAAAAAATTTTGGAGCCAAAGTTTAAAAATATTGGTTTTATTTTAATTTTTAATAAATTACTAAAAGTTTAAATAATTACATTGAAATTGCATCATAATTCACCCCCCTCAAAAAAAAAGCTGAAAACACAGTTGAAGGACTTTCCCGGAACGCGTATTTAGCTGTGTGAGGCCTACAACTGTAGGTTGTTTCAGGTGCACGGCTTAACACATACTTAATTTAAAATTTTTAACATTTTATTTAATTATATTTTTTCGTTTATTTAATTCAATGATTCTAACTAAAGCGCGTGCGCGCATACCGAATTTAATTCGCGCGGTTGTGGCGCTACTAGCGGCAACAGTCACTTAACTAAACTAATGTAACTTCACAACTTAGAACAAATTACGTTTGTACAATCGGCAGACTGGTGTAGCCGCAAGGCTTAACGCACCAACTGGTGTGTTCGACTTCGATACTCAGCCAACCGAATTACTTTTTTACACTTTAAATATTATTCATTTATGTAATTCTACCGCTACCCTGTGAGTTAAAACATATCAGACGACTACAACAGAAATTTTTGGGGTGGGGTGCGATTTTGAAAAAATTTGTTTTGCAAGTCATTTTATAAGACTTGCAAAAATTGCTTGATAAGAATTGCTTTTTTATAGTCTGTTAACAAATGTGCCTAACAAAAATAAGATTATTAAGATTAATTAAGATTTAATAAGATTAATTAAGAGAAATCTTAATCTTTTTTAGTTTCTTGAACATTTTTTTGGTTTAATTAAAAATGTAATAATCATTTTACAATAAACTTCATCATAAATTTTCTCCACCCCAACAAAGAAATCTTAGGTAACTTTTTCCATATAGTCTATCATTATTTTTCCAGTATATAAGAATAAATAACCAATACCACGAAAGTATTACAACTTTGTTGTCAGCTTTTTTGTTAGATATTTTATTGTGTTTTTGTTATTTTACTTGATAACATCCTTTCATCACAAAATTATTTACAATAAAACAAAATTATTGTAAGAATAAATTCAGAAACTTATCCAAGATCTTAAACAAGTAAAATATCTCTCTCAAATAAGATACCTCTATAGTATGTTTAAATAAGAATTATGAGATCTTTAATGTCAGACCTCATTATTTCATCGTATAGAATGAAGTGTACTGATTCCTTTTAATATTTGTTGATTTCATTAACCAGTTTAGTATTAGCATAATAATATAGTAGTATGGTACATACATTTTATTGAAGCTAAAATATTTATTAAATGTCACGTTTTCAATTATTATTTTATTTATAAATTTTTTATTATTATTAAGAACATGATTTGTTTCACTAATTATATTTTATAATCATTTCGTATCTAAACAGGCAGGTCATTCTCTTATTTACTTTCACATTTTTTTCCAGTGAGGTATTTTTAAAATTAGTGCATTACTGATTTTAATGAAGATTAAGTAGTTTATTGTGTTTTATTTCCGTGTATCATGTTTTTTTTTATGCTGTTCTATATTAATTATCTGTTTCATCATAGACCATTTTTTATTGTAATGCTTAAAATCTGTTAAGCATCATCATAAAACTTACATCATAGTACATTCATTATTATTATTGTTTTGTAAAATTGTTTATTTATTTTTTAAAAATATTTTACAGTTTAATAATTTATTAGTTGTTGCGATTACGTTTCGCCCAGAAAAAAATCTTAAGTAAAGTACGTAATCTCACTGTAGTAAGGGGGATGCAAATCATTTCTCTTTTCAACGCTGGTTTTGGGCATGTCATAACCAGCAATTATTCAGATCTATCGACGAAACACGTAAGGAGCACAATCTTAACTAGAGTATTATCTTAATAAAAATAATAAACGGTACTGATCTTATTTTAGTAATTGGGAGTGATATGTACCAGTTAAGTACAGTAAACCACGACCACGTTTTCCAACTTTCTCCTGATTTGTAAAGTTTTTATCCATTAAAGTTAACTCGGTTATGAGGTTAAATTTTTACCGATAGAGCTTGTATAAAAACCGATTAACTTACGATCAGAAAGTCAGATAAAATTAACTCGTATAAAAATTTGTTGGAAATTTTATGTTTTAAATTCTAAATTATTAATCAGGTATTGTCATTTTAATATTTTAAAGTTTTACTGGGATTTATCCACGCAGTGCGATTTCGTACTTTTTCTACTAAATATGTAATTTTACATTTGTGAGAATACTTATTGGTAAGTGGATCTATTTGCGAATGAATATTGATTGATTTATTTTAATAAAAAAAATCATCGCTTGACTTGGAAGAACCATGTGATAGAAAAGAGAAAACAGCTGAACATCATGTTTTCTTTCAATCATTCCCTTTTGTTAGCAAATTATATTATAGTTTTTTCTTTTTCTTGTAATATTATTTAATCTTGTTTTTCGTTAGGGTTTTACAGATTTTTGTAATTTTTATCCAGTGAATCTGTGCAAGTGCATTTATACAAATGTATGTCTTGTGTATCTACCTATGTGTTATTGTGGCGATTGATCGGAAACTCCCATTAAGCGCGTTTTGTAATTCTGTTTACTAATGATTCCTTTTAGGAAACGATTGTAAATAAACGAATTGTGATAAAGCAAAAAAATACATCTAGAATCATAATGATTCAATTATAGTAGCGAGCGATGTTAAAATACTGTTTTAACAACAACAAAAAAATTATTAATGTAATTGTAGTGAAATTATTTTGTATTTGATATCATTCTAAAATAAATGTAATTTCAACCATTAGAATATTAAAGGTTAAACGAAAAAAAGCAATATTTTACGGGAAAATGTCGCAAAACACATCCATATATGAGTATAAATGTAAATAATATTAACATATTTGAAAAAATAGTGAAGAATAAAACTTAAGATTTTTTAACATGAAATGTTTGAAGAAATAAAAAAATTCAGTTTTTTAATGGCTTGTCTCTTGTGTCACTTAAAGGATATAAACAAAAGCTTTGACATTAAAATCAATTATTTATTAAAATTCTAGATTTTTAATTGTTACAAAATTAAAATTTTAAAATATTTCTAACGTAATATAAAATATTATTAATATAATAATTTTTTCTTTTGACGTTTTTAAACAAGAATTTCGAAAGTTTCTCAAAAAAAATTCCAATATTTCAGTTCAAATTACTTTCTCGTATTAATGTTTTTACATAGATTAAATTATTATCAGATTTAAATAAATAGTTATTTTTATTAATTTTAAGATTATTTAGATAAATTTTTGTTATTTCTAACAATTATATTTTTATTAATTAAAAAAATGTTTAATTCTTTTTTTTACATAATATTTCGAATTCTTGTATTTTACATATTTTTGAAACCAGTTTTAACAAGCATTTTAATCGATATTGCCCTTGAAAAGCTTCAAATAATTCTGGTTTTACTTTATGAATGACATTACATAAAATATAACTTATTTTATTATTTTCAAATCGGCGAATACTCACTGCCACTCACTTGTTTTAGAAGAATGATTAAAAATTTGTTTCTTGAAAATGGTATCCGTTCTAAAAAAATAATGATACAAGAGATAAATATTAAAAATTAAAAAATACGACTGCCAAAAAAAATCCATAGATACTTACAAATTTATAAAGCCTATGACACTCCCGAAAACGTAAGGATTCTAATTTGGGCTCCTACATCTAAATCGGTTCATCCGTTTAGCTGCTATGGTAGAACAAAAATACATACTTACAGTCTAAATATATTAATTCCTTTTTGGGCTGTCTTTTTAATAAATTATAAGAGTATAAACCACAATGAGTATTTTCTAAAAATAATTTTAAAATATTTTAATTTTTTAAAAGGTCTATTTAAAAAAATTAAAAACAGTTTTAAATTTTTGCGAACTCAAACGATTTTTTTTGTTAAGTTTGTTGTTATTAAAATTTGATTTAATTTTGTTTTTTGTAGACTTTATTAAAAAAAATTTCTCAGAATAAAATTTTCTATAGATTTTGATAATAAATGTTATGCATTTATTTGGTCATTTAAATAAGTAATTATACTTCAAAACTAAAAAAAAAATGCTTTTCATCACCGAATTTTTCTGTTTTACGTTGGATATCATGAAAACTAGGGGAAATAGAGTTCTGATAACTATTTTATTCGATCTTTTAGATGAGAAAACATAAGAAACTATCAAGTTTACCGCAAATATACTAAAATTTCACCGGGGTAACTGAAATCCGCGTGAAATTATTCGCATGCTTTGACTCTATAACAGAACCGTTTTCAGACATGTTTGTATGAACCTTTTTCCTTATTTCATGTTAGAATGAGTTTCCAGATTATTTCCCTTTCCTTTTGAATCATCTGCATATGTATATATAATACAGCCTAAGACACTCCCAGTAAAGTAAGGATTGCACGGGGTCATATATCTAAATCGGTTCAGCCGTTAAGCTGCTACGTAGGAATAAATAAATATTAAATACATACAATCCTTTTTAGGCTGTCGTGTAATAACAATATAACCAACCATATTATGTTATTTATTGTTCTTTTAAAAACGATACGTTCGGTCGTTTGTATCATCATCTAAATGATGCGACAAAAAAATATCAAGAAATTTTAAAATACTTACTAATTCATGATACAAGTGTAAAAACCAGCCAAATTTTTAACATACATACGAAAACGTGTATAGAAAATTCACTTCACCTCGTTGTGTGAGTATGAAGAAGGATCACGTTCCACAAATCATCCGTAACGCTTCTGTAACCACAATTCAACCATAAAATCGTTCTTATTTCGGAAAGAAATCTGAAAAATATGCCTATAAAAAATTTATATTTATAAATTTGTCATTTTTATATTTGTATGTCATAAAAATAACGTTTATGAATTCACATTTGATTGTTACAATGGAAGTACGTTATCTTGCAAAGATACACTTGTTTTCAATAAGAGTGTATCACAACAAAAAAAAACCTTGCTCTTTATATGTTTGGTGCCAAGTACAAAAAAGTTAAATAATATTTCTAAATTTACACTTGTTTAAACCAAACAGCAATATTTCTTTTATTTCAGAAAGGTTCTTAATTTTTTATTTCATTTTAAGAGAACAGTTTTTATTATTTTGTAAATTAATTAAATACACGTAATTGATTCTACATTTATTCGATGATAATATGAAATTGGTATGTTCTATATTTAATTCTGTCATTCAAATATAAATTTTATTTAAAATATATACAAACTAGAGAAGTTAGAGTATTGAAAATTTAAAAATAACTGCAATTGAAATCACTACAAGATCTTTGATTCCCATTATGAAAAAAATAAGTGAAATATCAGATCGTGAAAGAAAATGCCACTGTTAAAATTTAAGACATCTTATTTGTTGTGAGAAACTTATAACGAACACGATCCTGTTATGTTTGAACTGTTTGTTGTTAAACGCAGGAGTATAAAGGGCAAGTCTACAATCCTTAAGTCCGCACTGGTTTCTTATGTGACATCTAGGTCATTGTATCGTGTTATACTATTATCATTTTGTTTCGCTCAGGAAAATATCTGTTGATGTAGATCCTTTGTTTAGGTCAATTTTTATAGCTTACTTTTATATTTTGTGTCATTTTTATTTAGTTTAAGTGTTATTATTTTATTTTTATCCTATTGAATTTTTGTTCTGTATTTTTCCCTTTCATAAATTTTAAATTACTATTACTTATATCCTGTGGTTGTTTAAAGAAAATTATATAAAAAAAAGTATGTAGTTACTTCACTGACAAAAATGTATTAATACTATTTAATCTCATAATATTATTTTTGATCCGATGAAAAACTAAATACAATTTTATCAATTTTTCCATTAAATTTTTTATCAACTTGATGAAATTCATATAATAAAAATGTAGATTTTTATTAGTGATCAAAAATTTTAGCCACTAACTCTTCTTTGTTTTTTCAAACATTTCTATAAGATTTTAAAATTATAACGAATTATTTTACTTCAAAAAGGGATACAGAAAAGGGATATTTTGCTTTCTACTATCATTCAAATAATTTATTATTTGGAATTTGAAAATTTAAGCTTCGCAGCAGAATCTTATTAATATATAAAAAAAGTTAACTGGTTTTTACAATTTACTTTATCTGTTAGTCACTATTTGCGTATTTTAAAACTATTATTCGAAAAAGAACTTTCCTTAAAAATTCTAAGAAATGTTTCGAATGAATATTGGTTTTTTTTTTAAATTTTGCTAAATTTCTGAAGATAGTTATTTGCGCGGTGAAATTAGTTTCTTTTTCTTATATTACATAATAAAAAGAAATTAAAATGAAATAGGTTGCATTATGTGTTTACACCCTTTCTTTAATATCTTTCTCTTGAATTCATTAGTTTTGAAAATTCAAAACAAAAAAAAACTGGCTCTACAGGTTGTTAATTAACAATTGGATTAATAATGTGTTTAGAAAAAATATTATAATTACGAAACACTCCACAGTTTCGGTTTCTATATATGGATAAAAATAATTAACTTAATTATAAAAAGAATCGATTTTATTTTATTAATGAAGTCAACTTCTTTATATCTTTCTCATTAAAAAAATGACTGCTGTACCAACGTATATGTGTATATATATATATATATATATATATATATGTACGTATAGCATGATTCTTCCTTAAGTATATACTAATATACAACTCCTAAGATAATGGCTGCAAACTAGGAGAAGACATCCTTCTTATGACAATCCCGATAGCCACACCACTCCCTCTATTCCTAGCTTTGATAGACTTTACCAAAGTCCTCTTTTAGATTTCTGAACTTGATAACCCATCCCAGACATAAGTTTGGTCACCGATTTAAATGCCTCGGCAGACATTTCCATTAGTATATTTAAACAACTTACTTATTGTCGCCTTCGTATGGCTTCTTCCAACCACGATAGCTATCATAACTTGCAACCCTTCAACTATCAAATTAACCGATTCGAGAAAGCATGATCCCCGTGCTTTTCTGTGTCACCGAAAGTTTCATATAAAACTCTTTTTTATATCTTCAATTTTTCTTCCTTTTCCTTCCTTCAATTTTTCTTTCCTTTTTCTTCCTTAATTTCAATTTTTGTTTAATTAATTGGCTTGATGATATCGGCACATAAGCTCAAAGCTTTTGGGTGGAATATACAAATGGAATTTACAGCTTATGGAAAATGCTACGCCTGGCCGGTATTCAAAATCAGGTACTCCGGATGAAAAGCCAATACGCTAGCACCTCTCCACGGAGATCGGCAGTTAGACTGTGCATTCTTTTAAATCTTTTAAGATAAAAATAAACCGTACGCTAATAACGACAAAACAAGTGGTGTTCGCAAAACAACACTTTTGTCCTACACTTTAATTTACTTAAAGTCCTCTTGATTTACTCGAAAATCAAGAAACAAATTTAATAAGATTCTAATGAAAACACCCTATCTCTCTCTGCTCTGATCCGCTTTCGAAAGCGAGGTCAATGGCAACATTCTTCCACACTGCAGCTTTATCAGAGAGTTCTTAAGAAATCCATTCTTATATCACAACTAGCCGGCTAATATCTCAACCAACCGGGCTCTATGCCGAATTGCCATCTTGGCGAAATAAGCATCCAAAAGGGCCCCTAGCCAACAGGATCTCTATTCTATCTATATATTCATACCATCAGACCCCCTCAGCCATTCTCCGCAGGGCTAAGAAAATCAGGAAGCCCCAGCAACTATGTTCCATTCCTTTTTGGTTATCAAATTAACTTGTAGATCAAAACCAGAATTGATCCTCGCAAGCTTTCAGAAACTACTTTCTTACTTTCAGCTTCGTACTTGGGGCAGACATTTAAGACACGGCGCACATGATCAATAGCCCTACACTCCGGATACAAGCCGAATTAATCAAACCAAATCTGGGCAACCTAAATTAGCCCCACTTCGCGAAAGAAACTGTGTAATATGCCGATTGAGGAAAATCTACCTTGCATACTTCCTACAGGAAAAATACTATCGCATGACTCCATCTCCCTGATCTGCCATAAATGGGAACTTTGGTCGTCTATTCCTTTTATGCGCCCAAAGGTAAATTGGCCTACCTTCTTGGCATCATATCGTTTGATTGGCGTTTAATCACAAGGATATCAATAGGATTAATGCCAGAAATAACAAGGACCACCTCTCAAGAGATAATCTTAGGTACTATTCAGAGAAAAACTAGAAGATTTTGGGCTCTCAACAAAATATTCTTATAACATTTATACCTCCTTCGATGAGCCCAGACAGATGCAGAATACAGCATTATAGCTTTGCAAATGCCCTATAAAAAAGCGTGGTTCCGAAATTAAGCCCCCAATCGGAGAGAACTGCTATCTAAAACCGAAGAAAGTATTATAAGCCTTTCTTTTTGGCAGTACATAATTACCAATTTAGTTACAGTGAAAAGAAAAAAGTTGTTTAACGATAGTGTATCATAGGCAGCATTTCGTAAAGTAAGTCGGCTCAACGGTTTCTTGTGAGCATTACACAATAGTCCGCACTAGCACAAAGTTCTTCATTCTCATCTTAATGTACAACAATATATTATACCAACTGCATCATTATAACTATTATTTTTGTGTGTATGTATATATATATATATCAGATTAACAAGACGAACTAAAAAATAGATCAAATAATAATAGCCATTCCTAAATAAAATTGAACGACTTGAAAAATAGTCTCTGATCAATGGTTATAACTCGAAAAATTTTTGAAAACTTTTGGTTCAAAAATGCTTAAATTTCGTGAGGACAGCTAGGAAAAATTATATAAGATTTAATTATTAAGGAATATTTAAAGATATTTCTCTGGGTGGTTCAATTTTTAAAATATTAAAAAGTAATAAAAAAGGGTATTTTTTAAATTTTCCTTCAATTTTATGAAAAAAACTGTTGAAAAACTGAAATTGATTATGTTAACAGAAAAATTATACAGAAAAAGATATTATTATCTAATATTAAGATTATTATCCATTACTAATGAGAAGATATTAAGCTTCAAACCCATCGGCAAAGATGAAGAGTAACAAATGTGGGGATAATTGTTTGTTACTTATACTATTAATTTAAAATAAATTAATACTATTATACATTTACTACAAAAATAATTAAGGGATATATAGTAGTGCAAAAATAAATGTCTCAAAATCTAATTATTATGTTAGGTTAAAATTTAAAAATTTATGTATTCAGTTTATGCAGTATAAATTTTCTTATTAATTTTTAAGAAGTTATGAGAATTATTGTATATCACTACCGAACTCAGTACTTATCAATTCGTATTTAAATTTTTATTTTTACGGATAAGTTTTAAGAAATTTCTAATTCATAATTTTATTAACCTAATTCTAATAATTAGAGACAAATAGTAACACAAGAAAATTATTTAATAAAATAGACTGAAACTATCGGATGTTCAACATGGACCCTTGACAATAAAGAAAATATCACCTATTCAAAAAGAATCTCCATTATTACAACCTCTTTTGTTGTTTATTTCAAAATATCAGTTCCGCTTGGAATTTGTACTTTTGAAGAACGACTTGCTGTGATAAGATTTTTATTTTCTGAAGGTGTAAATTCACTTATGAATCTTATAATAGTATCGCAAAACATGTATTAATTGTCCAAATTTTTATAGTTTAAGTGCTATCAGTTTTCATTTGGTGACTGATGGAAGATTTGATTGACGCTTTGCAAAATTGCATTACCTTATTCATAGTGGACAGACGTGTAAAACTTTGGCCGATGTAATTTGTAGTGTGAGTATCGACATTATCCATAATCCATAATAAACTGAAAATTACCGTAAAATGAGTTTAAGGTGGATTCCGAGATAGTTATTTCAGTCACGATTTTATCCAAATTCACATTTTTATGCAACTTAAAGAATGATTTTTAGCGGTATCGCATAATACAACAACGTATGATGAAATCGGGATTTATCATTTGAGTTGGAATTCAAATGTGAGAGTTGGAAAACTCCAAGTTCATCCGATAGGAATAAATTCAAAAATACGCCTCATTACTTCAGTAGAGTAATGCTAACGTTGTTTTGGGATTATAAAAGCCTAATTTATTGTAAATATTTGGAAGCACTACGTACCATCAACGCGAGTACTATTGTAACATGCTAGAAAATAAAGTAAAACCGGTAATAAGAACGAAATATTCTGGTTCCTTCTTAAGAGGAATAAATCTACATTTTTACGGATTTAAATTAAATTTTGAATTTAAACTTAGATTTAAAATTTTTATTTTTACTGATATGGTTTTGCAAATTTCTATTTCATAATTAGATTATTTTTATTTTAATAATTATAGACAAACTGTAAGAGCAAGAAAACTGTGTAATGGAATAGGTTCCTATACAACTCAAAAGACAAGGGAAGCTGTTCAAAAGTTGAGTCGGCGGATATTATCTCATCCAATTTATAATCTGCACCTCGGCTCCATCAAATTTTTTTTTTGTTTGGTCTTCTGAAAGAGTTTTTAGGTAGCACCAAATTTGAAAACAATGAGCAGATCAAGAATGGTGAATAATTGCTCAGACACCAAGGCGAATTAATAGTTCTTTAATATTAGAGCAAGAAAGTTTACTGAAAGATGGTACTGTGCCTAAAAGTAACTAAGTGAGGATTGTGTTAAAAATAATTTTAGTTCTGTTTTTATTGAATAAATAAACATTTTTCTTCAGTCATTTGTCTCTTTGATTATTGAGGACCCTCGTACATAAAATTATTAACCACAATTTTGTGCTGTTAATCTAAGGGTTATCTGTAGAATAACGATCGCCTTTAATTTTCCCAGTGGGAAAAAATAATTTTGTATTATTACTCATATTTTTAAAAAAAATTCAGAAATTTAATAATTTTAATCTTTGTAAACCGGATTCGAAGTTGTGACTATTGTATTAGAAAGACGTACTATTTTACTTTTCCTAACCATCTTTATAGCACTTATAAATAGCAGTACAGTATATAATTTTTTATTTATGTTACATTATATTTATAATCTATTCTCTTTTAAAGAAATTATTCAATATAAACCTGAAAAATAAACTTAATTTCTTGTAGTATATAAAATAAAGGAACATATAGTATTAATTATAAAATTAGAAAGCTCGTAAACCTAATTTGATTTGCACATATGAATTTTTAAGCCACCATAATTTATAATATGTGCGCCCTTTAATTTTATTTGGCTTAGTTAAATTTTCTTTTCTTATTCGTTGTACTCTTTATCTGCACAACTGGTTGGTTTAATAATAGTATTAGAGAAGGTAATATTTTAGTGTAGATATTAAAATATTATTCTTTTTAATAACCGTGTATTGCTAACTGTTGTTTTAATTGGTTGTCGTTCAGAATTTGATTAGTCAATGTTGTTATTGTGAAAGTGTTATTATTATTATTATTAAGATGTAAAAGTCGCGGTTTATTTTATTATTATTAATTTTTTTTTTTTTTTATTAAAATGCGATCATAAAATTTAATAACGTATCTACAGGTTTATAAATTAATTAATTTGTGTGTATTATTTATTAAAAATAATAAACATGTTATTTTTATGTAATACTAATCTAATTATTGTAAAAATATGTAAATTGAGTTTATTCGCTTTTATAAATATGCATCATTTTATTTATAAATTGAACCAGAATTTACATAAAACAAAAGTAGGTTAAAATAAATACATTTTTAAAACATTTATAAAATGGTTCCCATAAGGAAAGAAATACTTAATTATTTAATAAAATCATCATTTATTAATCACAGATATTCTAATTTAAAAAAGAATAATGCGATTAATTTTGGAATGTAGTATCATACAAATATCTGTCGTGACTCTGGTCGCACATTCTTTCTATCTACAATATTTTCGACGATTTTTCAACATAATTACAGCTCTGTTTCACCACCCACCGGGTTGGTCTAGTGGTTAACGCGACATCGCAAATCAGCTGATTTCGAAGTCGAGAGTTCTAAGGTTCAAA
>JAAAKQ030370356.1:0-25656 GCA_010016005.3 Zanna intricata
ACACTACAAATGAAACAAAATAACACACTGCTTCCTCAAGCTTTGAACTACAACTGACGTGTTGTTCATTGTTGCAGTGTCATCTATCCCGCAGTGGTACCAACCTGTGCAATATTTATGAAATGTCCCTCGTATATTGATAGGTAAACAGCTAGAATTCTCGGTGGGGAATCGGGACCAAAGGTTTACAGTGGAGTCGGATATTTATACTTTCCCATAATGCTGGCTGCAATTCAATTTCTGAAAGACAACTATTTGCTATAGCGTGTGCTTAATTCAATCAACATACAATCATCTATCGGTAAAATTCAGTTCCACTTCGGTTAAAGATATTTCGATATGAAATTGTAGGCGTCTGCTGCTCTCATGTGTTTTGATCTATCCTTCAGGTTATTCATCCATTTTCTTTATTTTTTTCCTCATTTCGATGTGTCGGTCGGATGTTCTCTTATACAACTAAGTTTATGGACGACTAAGTGCCGTATGACTTGGCGGATATTTGCCGTGTTACTATGTTATAAAAAAAAAATCGTAGACAAAATGTTAATACTTTAGAATTTATAATCCTTTTTGCTTAAAATACATAAAATAATACTTACGTGTCGTTTTCCTTTTTCATTTTATTGGCGTGAAAATAAGAAAAAAAGATGGTGTTTCAGGAAATGTATAAAAAATATACATAGTTTCAACTGAACAAAACTATAAAGTTACGAATTAGTAATAACGTTATGCTACATACTGCACTGCAACATATTATACTCGTAAGAAAGGATTTTCGTTCCTAGTGCATCCCTTTGAATCATAAAATAGTTATAAATTTAAGTCAATCACTGTTATCCATCGTTTTATTTCGATTTAAAATTTTTGTAATCGATTTTATATTGTGCTGATTCCAAATGTAAGGCATAATTTTCTCTTCAGATCTCGGAATGCGTAAAAATTTTCTGATCTCTTTTTTCATATTCGTTTTAAATCCGTTCTCGTTTTAAATCATATTGGTTCTCGGCAGTGATAAATAAAGAATGTAAAACTTCTTAGAATATCTGGCTTTTATCACCGTCGGTTACTTTTTTATAGCCGACTAAATTTTACTTTTCCGAAAATCTTCTGAAAAAGCATATTGTTTTCTATTTTCATGCAATGAGAACACAACAGAAAATGAGGCGCAAGTTTTATACATTGTAAGTGTAATGTTTTATACATTTTAAGCCGAAACGATTGATGAGCTTAATATTGTAATTAATTTTTTACAATTTTTTTTTTTTTACAATACAGTAACAACGGTAAAAACAGCTGGCAAATTATTATTATTATATTAATACGGTGCTTATTACTAGTTTCATGCGAAGAATACCAGGACCAACAAAATTCTTCATCCTGTTACGAGGAGAGCGATTACCTGCGGGCGAAAGCTGAAAATATGACTGAAGTTCTTATCGGATCCTTAATCCTTCCATTTTCAAAAAGTGAAAATTATAGATGGTAAAAAATTACCTATCATTTTTAATGACCCATTTCGGTGAAGGAAAGATAAAGTAATAAAATTTTATTTTAAGGGAGGCTCAATAATTTTGTCGTATAAATCTTATACGGAATATGTGTAATAGATCTTGTTCGTATCGATTTAGAGTAATTCAGGTCTTAATAATAAAAAAAAACAAATGAAAAAAAAAATTATTGTTGAAAAATTTCTTTTCACGACTGGTTTTCACATCATAGCGTTCACGGGAGTAAAATAATTTTTTTTTCAATCTTTCCTTAATTTCGAAAAGAAATGAAATAAGAAACAGATTATTCTGTAAAAATGGAACTCCTTTCCCATAGACGATCCAAGATTTATGAAGTACGTATTTATAAATCACCGGGTTCGAATCCCAGTCAGGCAAGGTTTTTTTCATACGCTATAAAATTCCATTTCCATACCTCTTGCACAAGCTTCCAGCTTATATGGCAATATCATCAAGGAAAAAAAAAATTATTTTATAAAAAACATTCACTAAAGAGTAAAAATAAACTTTCTATCCGAAATTTGGCAAATAAACATTTTCCCCAATCTAAATGGGTATTAAAAAATGTATATCCGATGTGGAGTTTCCGAAGATTAAAAATTTTTCCAATTATTAATGCGATAAAATAATTCTATAAATAAAATATTTACCTAAAAAAATAAAATAATTAAAAAATTTAATTCGATAAATTAAAAAGTTTAAATTAATGGATAGATTCGACTGATATGCAGACAAACAGAGGTTTTAATAAGTTTTATAATAATTGAACGTAATTTTACATTAATTCAGTTTAACCGGAAAATCCATTATATTTTCCAGGCGTTTTACATTTTATCCCCAAAGCTATTGCAATTTAGTGAATGAAATACAATGAAAACACTATATATTATGTTTAATACAGCAACTTCAAGCGGTATTATTAATTATAATGTAATAGTAATTACAGTTAGCGTTACATAAATGTTTATTAACATCTCTATATGTGTAATTTATTCTTAAATATAATTAAAAGAAATAATAACAATTGTTTATTAATTAACTCTTTATTCTATTACTATTATTATAATACTTTTTTTCTTTTTAGGAGGATGAGACTAATTTACCGTGGAGAAAATTATGAAGAAAAAAAAGATGAAGATAATTTTTCTACAGTTACCTCTTACTTAACATTTTTCAACAACCGAAAGAAAAAAACTTAAAAAAAATGATTTGAAAATATTATATTGTAAGATTATTTATTTTAATTAATAAAGGAAATAAGTAAAATTAATTGTTGTAATTAATTTTTTCGTTAATTAAATCTATTTTAGTATGTATTTAAGAAATTGCTATTTCTAACGATTATATACTATTTCAAAATGTTACGTAAAAAAAATTCATGACATTAATCACGTATGTACAGATCACTAATTATTTACTCGAGGCTAAATAATCAGACAGACAGATTTACGAAGTGTAAGAAAACTTGACTATCTTCCTAACGATACGAAGCGCTGGACTTCAGTTTTTAATGATACGTGAAAAAGTTATTTTCTAATTTTGATTATCTGAATTCTGTTAATTTTTGCTTAACGTTTTTAATTTTCTTTCTATTTACTTAACTTAATCAACTAAGCCGGAAATCGTGGCTTTTGAGTGAAAGTACAATAAGATATATAAATATAAGATTTATGTAAAAAAATCCGGTTACGTTTACGTAACCCCTTATGACTTTAAAACAGCTAAACTCGTGTCCAAAATATTAACTGACCCGTATCGGTACGGGTCAGGACACGTACTTATCTTACACAATCAAAAATGGGGAGATGCTAATTTTACTTAAGATACGGTGGCTACTCATATTTATTTCAAAAAGGAAATGATCCCTAGTTAAAAAACACTTTAATAATCCGCTTGATGACACAAAAACTACAGTATAAAGAAATGACCATCTCAGTGATATTGTAACCAAAATTATGGTAGTTTAACTATTAGTATTCATTGACGTCATTTCAGATTTCAAGATACAAACCTTTATTACTTTTTTACAAAGTAAATGGAAAAATAATAAAAAAATAAATTCATGAAGAATATTCAAATTAATATTTTTTTTTTTTAAACGAAGTGCTTCATATGAAAACAAAGGACTAGTTACGTATTTAATTGAACTTATTTGAAAGTAGTCGTTGCTAAAGCCAGAAGACAATTTACTATTCGCACTAAATCATAAAGTTTTTCACCTCAAGAAATTATATTTTTAGAGTAATTATAAAGGAAAAAGCCGAATGGAGTTAATTTCGGAAACGTAACGATCACTGTACTGCAGAGTATGTCTCCGACTTATCGTTGCCGAATTTCTCACTTGACCGTCCCTTTGCACAGCGATCAGCAAAGAGGTACGTCACCTGACATATAGACCGAATTAAGGTCAGCATTTTCATCGATTAATCTTTCCGGGACCGACCGGATCTCTTCTTCAAGAGCGTGCTTACTTAATTTTCCATCTGACAGATTTCGTTATTAAATATCTGATGTGGACACCACATTATTTCCTTGTGCACCTATTAAATTACATACACACATTTTTTGCTGCACTTCATTTAAACTTATTTCATTTGAAAGTGAGATACGATTCTCCAATTCTTGAATAAAGTGGACAGTTACATAATTGCTAAAATATTAGTTTTTATTAACATCAAACATTTATGCAATTATTAATTCAACAATCTTACCTGAAATAATAGGTTAGAGTAAAAGTTCCTTTACTACTCTTTAAATAAATGTAAGTCTTATATCTATCTAATACTATATTTTTTAAATTATTATGATGGATACATCAACAAAATGAAAACAAATACGAAAGAGGAGGAGGTTACTAAATTTTATAGCGATATTTATTATCAAGTAGACTGAAACAAATTCACAAACAAAAATTATACGTTTCTAAACAACAAAACACAAAATGGGTATAGAAAGAAATGAAGGCAAAGTGGTCGTTATTTCATATTACGGTTTTACGGATACGTAGAATGTATCACGAAGTTCTCCCGAGACTTTAATAGCCGATTCTAATCGGAAAATAATGGAAAATTTCACATAAACATATGTCTTAAAATGCTTCATTTGCGAGTTACGGTTAGTGAAAGATTTCGCTGGGATCTCAGCTACCGCGGTAAAATGTGGCCGTACTGAAATTTTTAGGACGTTAATTACGGGTTAGATTTAGCGATTTCTTATGATTTTTTACTTGAAAAATAAAATAGCTCCCATAACTGTATCTGCAGTAGTTTTAGAGAAATCTGGAGTGAAAATCAATAAACTGGGGTAAAAAACCCTGTTTTATTTTATGTTAGACGTACAATAACTTTGTTAAATAAACAAAGACATAAAACACATACAATTTTTAAATTTTAATTGAAAAATTCTTAACTCGAGTCTCATGAGACCCCTTTTTTAGAATAAAGTTACCATGTTGTCTTCATCACTTCATCAATTTCAGATGCAGTTGGATTTTCAATCTTCAAAATTAAACTTAAAATGTTGACATTTTTAAGTGCGGGTTCGATTTAGCCCCTTGTCTTTTTTTGGCTAAAAATTTTACTTATTGGAGTAAATATTTGCTTCAATAAGTAGGTCCGATTTGGTGCAATGTTATTCAAAAAGGCTAAATAATTAAAGTTTACTAAAAAAAAAATACGGGTTCCATGACGCCTTCTCATTTGGTAGGTAAAAAATCAGGCAAATATTTTCTACAACCGCTATTCAGAAAATATAAAAGAAACTGATAATAGCGAAAACTACTCCTCCCTGGGGTACACCGTTTGTTCGCAGTCTGGCGTGTAAATGTAAATCTACCGGTAAACAAGTAGTCTTGAACAGACTCAGGCCGAGCATTCCTGAGATGTGTGGTTATTGAACCTCGACTACAAAAGAATACCTTTTTCTACGATTTAGTATTCAAATTGGAATAAAAGTGATTACCTACTATTTTTTAAAGCCAAGAATCCTCGATTTCAAAATCAGCTGATTTACGACGACGACTTTACCGCTTGACCAACCGTTAGGTTAAATCTCATCCTGAGGTCCCGGGTTCATCTTCATCCTCTGATGTAATACCTAACGGTGGTTCCGGAGGTTAAAAAGAAACTTTAACGTCATCAATACGCCAAACATAGATCTTTCTTTTTTAACTAGTTTCGAAGAGTTTGGTTCAATTTTAACCATTTTGAAAAATCTTTAGCACTATGGTTGACGTTTAGCAAACGTCGACGTTTGCAAAATCTTGATACTCAAATGTTAGCAAAAATAGCCAGTCGCTATTTTTCCCTTTAAAGCTACTCTTCTACTTACTTTAGGAATACTTATTTAGGGATACTTTAGAAATTTTGTTCTAGCCGGGAAAGTAATAATTAACGTCAAAGTGAACAAAAAAGGAAAAAAATGTGAAATCAAACCCGGGAAAACATGAGGTTTTATAGTACTATGAGTTTACATGACAAATATAATAATAACACTTCTAATTTATTTGAAGATCAAAAAAAATATATATATACATATAAATGGTGTGTAGTCTGTATTTCTGACCAGAATACTTGTAACAGTTATTCGCACTGTATAAGAAGTCTTTTTTTAATAATGATTTAAAGGGTTTTAACGATTTACCGAGAAGTGTTTTAAGATAAACACTATGCTTTAATAATTAAGATATCCTTCACAAGAAAATAATAAGTTTGACTGAAAAATCATGAAGGGAATTATAAGCTTGTTTAATATAATAAAATAATCTTATAAACGTATAAATTATAGTGATAAGTAAGGTTAAGTAAATATAAGATTACACTTATATTTATTAAGGTGCAATTTAAAAAGAAAAAAGCCCGAGTAATAACACATGAGTTATAAACACATGGATACAGTAATTTTTATGATTTTTATCTCTTTATTTGTTTTGTTTTTAAAGTAAGGTCAAATATGTAATTTTATTACACATTCTGTCTAGCATATCGTACCGTACAAGCGTAAAACTTAAAAAGGTAATTATAATTTTTTATTATTATTATTTACGTTAGTAATTATCTTGCAACAAAGTGAGAGTGAATCCTCAACTAAGACAGTGGTTGCGTTTTGTTTATTTTATGACCGAGTGACCTCGCTGAGGATATAAAATATGTTGTCATTAATCAGATCTTTCTTTTATTATTATCTTTTTTAATTAAAGTTTTATTTCTTCTATAATTAATTAACTTACTCGTTCTTCTTATCTCTTCCTGTACATATATTATTCGTTAAATTGCTAAGATTATTCGGGTTAATAATTTTGAACTACTATCTGACCACCAGTTCTTGCCTGGAAATAGGATAGCGGGATGTACGACTGCTCATGATTCCGCTGTGCTGTTGTTTTCCCTCGTTTAATTCATCAACCACTCCAATGTATACTTTAAAATTTAATTATATGTGGTTTCGACCGATCCGATTGTAATATTTTACTTTTTATTTTTTCATGATACAACAACACGTACAAGGTGAGTAGATTTTAAAAATTAAAATATAACAAAATATAATTTACCCAAGTAAGATTTAATATGTAATCACAGTGCCATTTATTGCCGTAATTTTACATTATTTCAATAATATATGAGACAAATGTCCTCCACCATTATCTATATACCGTATCTTTACATTATCTTTGGTACCACATATCACAGATATCACATATCGTTCTGATTTCTTGTTGTATGGGGGCTTTAAATTCATTAGCGTTATTAAATTTCGAAGAACAATCTAGACGATGGACACCGCCAGAGAAAATAGTATCATACTGATAGGTTTGAAGAACATGTCATATAACATTTTTTCCTTTGGAAATCACATGGCCTGAAAATATTCTCGAATCAACACCATGATGCTCTGTCAGTGCGGGATGATGCTCCATCCTGCGGGCATCACATCACAATCGAGTCGAACCCACTATAAAGCAGTTCAGAAGCAAGAAAATCTTTTAACATTGTCGAGTATACATCAGAATTGACTGTCAACACGTGACTTTCCTCTTCGAAGAAAGAAGCGCTTATGATTCCAATACTGTCCAGAGCACATCGAAAAGTTACACGTGAACTGTAAAGAGGACATATAATAAGCCCGCTTTGGATTTGTATCAGAGGGGTAAATAAAGTTTTGTTTGTTCAATGGAAATGAGCTTCTTCGCTCATTAGTAGGACCATTTCATTGGTGATAAATAACCTAATAAATTATCCACAAACTTTCATTCGATTTTTTTTGTCATGCACAGTAGGATCCTGCATTATCATCATTTTATAAAGGCGAAAGTTCAAATCCTTGTACAGAATTCTTCTGCAACTGCTATGTGATAAACGAAAGGCGACAGCGTGCTTTCTAGTTGAGTCGAGGCATTCTCATCACTGCCTGCCTGACTCTGTCGATGTTTGAAGGGGTTCTCACGAAGTGCACAGGACGTGGTGGTTTGGTTTTTGTTGCAAAAGCAATAATTGGGAAATTTTTCATCTATATCTTTGTCGTATTGCCGCTAGGAACGGCACCATATTGTGAAATATTGAAATGAAGATGGAGGATTAATCGCTGGGTAATCGCTACGGAATCGTTATTTTAAAAAAATTCTTCCATTTCGAATGCATGGTGTATAGCAGTCCTCCGCTTCATTTTTACTAAAATAGCATTTGATATGCAAGATCATAACCATTTCAGTTCCAATCTATACATCGAGGTTGACAACTTAGTTTGATGTAAAATTCGTCAGGTCTCGTGAGTTTTTCTGTAGTAAGTATTTTAGGAGCGTACTCTTGATATCATATAGACGTCACTTATTTTTGTAATTTTTTACAAAACAGACGTTAGTGAACTATGCTACGTAATAAAATAATTTAATGCCAACAGTTAATTAACTTTAGAAAAAAATAATCAGTCCACGAATCTATTGATAAATAAAGCTAAAACAAATAAATATAAGCTGAACGTGGTACAGTTCTTCAGCGAATCAATTAAAAAGATCGACTAACCAGGATGAGAGCACGGTGGGACGTATTAACGTAAACATCCCTTTATATGACAAATCTGAATATTCCGTTAATTGATGCTGTTTGAAATACAATTATATTCCGTACTTCACCGTGCTAAATCGCTTGATTTTTAAATGAACCACCACTAAAAACCATACTCTTTATTATCTTCTGGAAACGGACTAGTTAATTCGGTTTTATATTTTAAATAACATTTTACTTGACGACTTTCTACTTTTCGAATGTTATCAGATAGAATAATTAGATTATTAGCTACATTTACAAACCAGCAAATCAAAGACTATTATTAGCTATATTTACAAATCAGACAAAATTCGAATCATATGTTTGAATTAAGACTGCGACCTCTTAAGAGATGACATAACCCGCCCAGATAAGAAATTTTTACTTTGCGAAAATGCATACGATCTTCTTCGTCCTGACTTAATCGAACAATCAGGAAACGATATCCAAAATTCTTTTTTTAACGCTGATTTCAATGTTTTGAAAATAAATATAACGGCTTTAGTTTTGGTCGATCGGGATACTAGCCTACCGTTTAATAATTAATGGAATATGCTCATTAGTTTTAAACGTTCTGGTAACACTTCAATCAGCTTTATTTGCCTCAGTATCATCGAGGACAGCTTCACTCAATTGTTGGACAACCCTGGACATCCTACATCGAATTTGTCCTGGCAGTTAGCCATTTATGATTACCCAGCAGTCGCATCACTACGATGCGACTGCTGGGTAATCATAAATCGATCAAATATCATAAATCGATCGATCAAAATCGCTCTAGTGACCATTATCTGACGGAACGAATTAGTTTTTGATCCAGATTTTGAATCACATAGATCTTCGATGTCATACGCCGTATGACATCAAAGTGTCATCAAGTGTTACAATTAAAACAATTTTATTACTTCAGAATAATTTCAATTATCATTTACCACGCATACAAGATTTTTAGAAGACAGTTTTAAACAATTCAGAATATTACACACACACACACATTTATATACGCGTATATATACCTATTAAATGTCTGTATTATTAAAAAAAAACTTACAAATTTTCTATACGTTCTCAATCTTTTTTTTTCTTCCCACCCCCAGAAAGTCGGACCCACACTCAAGTACAACTCAACTCAAGGGTGGGGGGGTGTCATCATCTCAAACTACCTGGGCAGCGACGCCGGGCCCAGCAACGCCATTCGCAACTCCCACCCAGGCGCCGGGACTCGGTCTTCCAAGCCTCGCCTCTAATGAGGAACACCAGGAGGGTCCCCCTCATCGGGACTACGATCTGCAAACACCTTGCCTCAAATGGGGAATCCCCAAGGGGATTATTCATGGGTTATTGGACAATGATCAACTACTTGATCGCCTTCACAAAGTATTGGAGAATTTGTACGGATCAGGATAGGTGGGTTTTATTTACACAGATTTTTCCAGGGAAAAATCAAGTAGATCATGTAAATCAAGTATTGTTAAAAAAATACAAGCGACTGGAATCAGCGATAATTTCTTCTTATTACTTAGATGTTACCTAAGAAACCCACCGGTCTGGTCTAGTGATTAACGCGACATCGCAAATCAGCTGATTTCGAAGTCGAGAGTCCTAAGGTTCAAATCCTAGTAAAGGTTATTTTTATATGGATATGAATAGATCGTAGATACCGGTGGTGGTTGGGTTTCAATTAACCACACTTCTCAGAAGCGGGGTCGACCCTTTCTTTTTTTTTTGGAAAGGAGCAACGCACTCTAGTAGTGTTCTAGAGTGGAAACACAGGAAGAAAACAGAAGGAAACAAGTTTTGTCATCTTTATTAATCCAAGTCTTTCTTTTATTCTTTTACTCAGCGGGAACTCTTAATTTTATTTTACATATTGGGGATCTTTCTTTTATTTTCTTTGAATTTTCTGCAAATCTATCTTTTATTTTATTTACTTATCAGGGAAGGCTCTGTTTTGGCCCCATGGGCCGGGACCGGGTCATTGTCTCTTTCACTGTCGTAACAACTTAATTGTTTGTGTATGTGCATGCTTATGTGTGTTCACGCCGGAGATTCAGGAGTTCACGTGCGTAATTATCACCGCCCACTTCCGCATGCGAGGACACTCTGTGTGAACAGGAACTCAGCAGGAGGCTGTCCTTTCCCCCCCGACTCATCTGTGTTTGTGTATGTGTATAACAGTTGAAGGCTTGGGAGTCCTTGTGAGGAGCGGTCGACCTGAGACTGTACAAGACTACATTCATATTTATACATGTCATCTTCATTCATCCTCTGAAGTAATACCTTACGGTAGTTTCGGAGGCTACACAAAATAGAAGAGAGATCTTACCTAAGAGACAACAATATGTTAGTGTTAGAAATTAAATTTGTGAAAATTTATGTTCATTTAGAGTACCTCATGATCATTTAGGTTCATTACTTTTTATAATTCTTATAAATATTTCCACCAATACAGAGAGTTCTAAAAGCTCTTCTATTCGCTGATTACATGAGAATTTTCAGTCCACGAATTCCTATGATTATGAGATTCATCTTCAAAATGATATTAATAAGAATGCTGACTTGTGTAAACAGAATCGACTAAATTTTAATGTAGAAAAATATAAATACATGCATGTAACTCGTAGGAAAAAGATAATTCACTTTAATTATAATATTAATAATATAAAAATTCCAAAGGTACAGGAAGTTAGGAATTTTTGAATTATATTTTCATCGGACTTTAAATTTGAACCGCACGTAATATCAATGGTTAGAAAAGCATATAAAAATTTGGGATCTATTATTGGAAACACTAATATTGTTAATTAAAATTGACGATTGTCAATTTGCATTACTCGTTCATTTAAAATTCAATTCTGTCACTTAGAATGCTACATATATATAAAAAAAATAAACAAATAAAATAGTAGAATAATTGAAAGTGTATACATAAAAATGTTGAAATATTTGTATTTTAGAAAAAAAGAGTGTCCATTCATGATTTATCGATTGAGTCTATTGGAGGAATAACAATCGTATACAATACAGGAAAATTCTCTCAGGTTTAATATATTTAGACCGGGTTGGTCGAGTGGTTAACGCGACGTCGCAAATCAGCTGATTTCGAAGTCGAGAGTTCTAAGGTTCAAATCCTAGTAAAGATAAAATTTTTTATACGGATTTGATTACTAGATAGAGGATACCGTTGTTCTTTGGTGGTTGGGTTTCAATTTACCACACTTCTCAGGAGTGGTCGACCTGAGATTGTACAAGACTACATTTCATTCACATACACATCATTCTCACTCATCCTCTGAAGTAATACCTTACGGTAATTCCGGAGGCTAAACAGATAAAGAGAGGTTTAATATATTTAGATAGAATCATTAATGGATTTGCGGATTATTCATGGCTATTAGTAAATTATATTTAAATGTCCCTGATATTAAAATGCGGCTAGATAAATATTCAATTGGCCTAGAACTCATATCTTATAGTGCGTGAATTGGCCGTTACTGTTTATGATGAAAAACTTTAATGAAATTTCTGCAGAAATAACCATTTCTGACTGTAATATCATGAATTTTTAAATCCCGATCTCTACATATTTGGAAGGTTAAACCACCAACATTCTGTACTGAGCTGAATTCCAGTACATTATTGTATTAATGTTCTATGTATACATTTTTTTTTTGCTTACTTCTAATTATTATCTTGTAATATTATGGTTTGAAGAAAAACCTCAGTTCATTGATTTATGCAAGACAGTAATTCTAATTATTTTATTATAAATTAGATGTAGGATTATATTATTATGACTGTATCTGTACCATGTGTAGGTGCACTGTAAGTGGAATTGTTCTGTTGTGCACTGATGAATTAATAAATAAATATTAGAGCAGTGACACAGTAAATCAACCGAAGCTTTTATCGAGTCGTTCTTCAATAGCAGCGAAACAATTATCGGTTATAATTACGTTTAACACGTAGGGTCGCGGTATCAGTCAGATTGTGGAAGAAAGGAGGTGTGTTGAAGTTAAATGGGTTGAATACTATAAAAACGTGCGACAATACAGAAGCCAAAATATCTCTGTTATCATTATTATATTATCACTGGAAAAGAAGGACAAAACAACGACGGATGTTCGTGTACCCGATCTTGAAGATAGACCAGAGAAAGGTAATTTTTATAATTTACTCTCAGACTGAAGTAAAGACGAAAAAGAATTGAATAAATTTACTTGGTTGTCAACAGCTACTTTTCACTTATTAAGCATGCTTATTAAAACAGAACGCTTTTTAACTTCCCTAATTAAATGCAGTAAGTTAAATGTTTCTTATTTTTCCAACGACCTCAATCAATTACTGTAATTTAATTAAATTAATCTCATATATAGTTAAAAAATATAAACAAAAGAAATAACGAAAAGTAATAAAAGATATAAAAAGTATAATAATACAGAAATAAACCTAATAAATAAAAACAGTCAAAAACTGACTCGAACAGTGACCTTCTCCTCCCATCGACTCAAAAAATTGCCAGGGGTGCTCTACTGTTGTGTGCTATTATAAGCGTGTCAGTGTTTCGTATCGACTCCATAACCTTTTTGTCAAAAGAGCTCTGTATGTTTGTGTGTGGTAGGACGCCGGCGTGCGTGCGTCTCATAATGATAAATTAAAATTAAGTTTCTTTTATTTTAAATGATTGTAGATAAAATAGAAACTATAACAAAAAGTAATAAAATAAATATAACCGATTAATCAAAAAATGAAAAAGAAAATGATTTTTTTTTTTTACTAAACATTTGATATAAAACATAAATTATTAAAACAATAATACGATATGTTAAACAATAAAACAATAATTATCAACATTAAATTGAAAATAGAACACAGCAATTACAGCAGAAATAACAAAAGAAATGGATAAAATTAAAAAACAAAAAACAAAATAGTAAGTAAAATCAATACAATAAGGATATTCATAAAGAATTTAAATTTAAAAAGTTAAATAAAAATTTATACAAATTTTAAAAAAGATATTTATAAATAAATAATATTTTATCCTACAAACAGTCAAATCACAAAAACAACTATAAATAAAAAAAATGATTAATTGTCTTTTAAGTAATTTTGTGGAAGCCGTTATAAATTATTTTTGTAGAGTCATTATTTGATTGTTTTGATTCTATTCTCCAATCCTTGTGTTCTGTACTAATCTTTTAATTTTCAACACATTTAATACGTCTTACTTCTTCGATTATCAGTTTTACTTTCTATTATTAAACGGATTAAATTTGGATGCCGTAATACTCACTTCCCATCGACCCGGTTAGTCTTCTTAAAAAATTATTCCCGAAATTTCTCTCCTTTCCAGTACATCTCACTTTGAATTTTATCGATCTGCGATTTTCAATATCTTCCTTTAATACCGAACTTCATATCGTGGGTTCTTTTCGTTTTGGTTTTTCTAACTCTCTATGCTTGTTTCTCGACCGTAAAGCATTACATTCTACGCGATCGTTTTAAGAATCTTTTTAATTCTATATATGATACCACTAGTTCTTTTATCATGAATGCTTGTGCCGGTTTGTTTTTATATCTGCCTTTCTTTGTCCGCTGTTACGTAAATAACAAAATTGTGCAAATTTTGTATATTGTACTCCCCTACCATAGTATTTATTTCCTCATTTTCCTCTTTTATGTCACGTTTGTTTTATCCTTCTTTATTTTCAAGTAATATTTCTCTCCTAGCAATAAATCCATTCCATTCAGTGTTTCTTCTGAGTCACCTTTCCTTTCTACTAAAAGAATAACGTCATCTGCGAATCTTAAAATCTTTATTATATTCTGCTCGGACAACAATTCCGTCTCGATTATTCCATTGCTTCGATTATATACTGGCCAAAAAGCAACAAGGACACAATAATCTATGTGTGAGTCACAGATTGTTTTTTTTTTATCTTCTACTCTTATAACTACTACCTGATTTTTTTTTTAGATTATAAAATTCAAATAACGCAAGAGTTATGAGTCAAGCAAAATGATGAATAAAACTTAAAAAAAATAAATAAATAAATAAATAATATACATATAAAGTTAAAAACTCAAAGAATTAAAAATAAATTATACAGTTTCCGAACAAATAATTAACAAAAATTTATAACTCCTTACGTAAAACTCCTTTATAAGAATAAAATAAAACGAACACTAAAAATAATCAAAGAAATATTAAAAATAATGGCAAAAATTGTTAATGAAGAAATTTTTTTTATTTTAAATGCTATATTTGAATATTATTACTTTTCTTTTAATAATAAAATTCATAATCGAATTTTTTTTTTTTTTTTAACCTCCGGAACTACAATTAAATATATCTTCAGAGGGATGAAATAAATGAATTGTAGCGTGTGTGAAAAATGCCATGCCTGACCGGGATTCGAACCCGGGACCTCCGGATGAAAGGCCGAGACGCTACCACTCGGCCATAATCGAATTAAAAGTATTGTCTTTCAAAAATATTTACGAGCGTTTTTCATTCTGAAAGAATAAACATACATTATTCTTTCAGAATAATGTATGTGCATATATATATATATATATGGAACAAAAAATAATTATTTTTATAATGGATACCTCAATGATATCTCAGCAGTACACAAAAATAAGTCGGCAAAGGATTATAGAATTTTCTTGGCTCTGTTCCTTATGTTTAACAAAATGTTAAAATATACATAATAAATTTTTAATTAAAATTTATTTAATTTTAATTAAAAATTGTAATTACTATTATTAATCGTCTTTAACGAATACAAAAATCAAACCGTATCTAGTACCATGAAGTTAATATTTTTATTAAACATATTAAATGAAAATAGAAATTCTGAATTACTAAATACTGTGTATAAGTTATTAACGATTACAATCATTATTATCATTTCTTTTTTTTTCTTAGAATGTATAGGCATCAAGTTCTAAGATCATCACCCCTCCTCATACTGTTGAAAATTAAAGAAAGAGTCACCAATAAGATCGTCAAATGAAAGGATGTTCAGTGCGCTGATACTTAAATAAATAATAGACAAAAGTAAATGTAACATTAAACACATTTAAATAAAGTACCGGTTGATTAAAAAATGCTTTTATATTCACAAACATAAGAGCATATAACAATTTATTTAGACGATTTACAGATTCGGTATAGGTCATTACATAGCGAACACAAAGTTTTGACTCATACAGTTCACTAGTACCGAATTTGGCCACCAGTGTTGTTAAAAATGGATACATTTACTGAATATGTTTACGGAATGTGCTCGTTGTGTGATTTGGTTTCACGATTTGCAGTCAATTATGTTGAAATACAGTTAAACATAATTTTTGTAAAGAGTACGATAGGAAGCCTCCTAGTAGACGTACAATTTACTCTTGCCATCAAAACCTTCGTTGAGATAGGTTTTTCCCGTTAAAGAAACAAAATCACCAGAACGTCCAAACGTCCCTGAAGCTGCTTTAGAACGCTCAGAAAAAGATATGTACTTAGTCGGAAGAAATCAACTGGACGAGCGTCACGTGAGACTGGTATTCCAGAAACAACTGTTTGGCGCGTATTGCGTAAACGATTGCACTTGAAGCCGAACAAACTAACCATGGCACAACATACTACAGATGACGACAAAGTTGTTCGCCTGCAATTTTCTGTGGAAATCATGGATAGAATTGCAGACAACGATACATCTTTCGACCACGTAATTTTTAGTGATAGGTCAACGTTTCACATCAGCGGCAAGGTACTAACTCATAACTACCGAATATGATTAGCAAAAACTCTCATAAAACTTAGTAGCGCATTTGTGATAGCCCTTGTCTATGTTTTTTGTGCCCTAAACAAACAAAAATTGTACGGCCCGTTCTTCTTCCAGGAAGCAACTGTAAATAGGATCGTTTATTGTTATGCTTTGCACAAGACTTCAAGATAATTCAGTTTGGTGTTTAGCGTTATGTTGCTTGAATCAACTTGATGTGCTTTTTTATGAAATGAGACCTCAACCGAATCTTTAAGTTATCTCAATAAATTTTTAAAGTTGTAAAGTCCTTTTTGAATCACCCGGTACATAAATTACTAGACAATATCAAATAAACAAACCCTATTCTCAGGTGTAAGGGCCTTTACCCAGTGGATCCACATTAAAACATAACACAAAACTTAATTTCGCCGAAGGCTTAAAACAAACGGTTTAATTATTCACTGGCATAAAGATAAGCAACTGCTGTTTCTTTCTTATCGTTTCCCAGATAGTCTTGAATAATTCATAACTCTTTCTTAGGTTTTCATACAATGTTGAAATAGATGCTGAACAGTTCGTCACACACGATATATATTAATCTTTCTTCGCCGGTTTGCATGTTGTATGTTTTTGTTATTCGTGTGTAACCGATTTTTAGTTTTGTCAACGCCATTTGTTCCCTGTAGTCAGTTTCGCATTGCTTTTTCATTTAAATGGAGTCATTTTTACTGCTTTTAATTTGGTGTTTAATCTTCTCCATTCATTGCTTCAAATGTTTCTGATAAAGTTTATATGACTTTTGACATCTGTTTTCGAATAGGAATCATGTTTGTATTCTAACAGTTTGTGTTCGTTCAAACTAACCGTGACACAACACACTACTGATGACGACAAAGTTGTTCGGCTGCAATTTTCTGTGGAAATCATGGATAGAATTGCAGACAACGATACATCTTTAGATCATGTAATTTTTAGTCATGTAGTTTGTTGTCTTCATCTGCCCTTTCATTTCCTGAGATACCTGCATGCCCTGGAATCCGTATAAAACTACATATCTGTCTCATTTGGCAAAATTTATATGGACAGGAAGTTTGCTATAAGGGCATCCTCAATGTTTTTGTTCCGAACAGCAGTTAGCGCGCTTAAAATGTCGGATTCTCTCCTTCCAGAAATTTTCTGTGAAGTGAAGTGCTTGCATGAAAAAAAAATGAGTTCTGCATATAATGATTGGCCATATCTGGTAGTCTCCCAGTATGTACTTCATCATTCACATCAGCGCATCTGATACCGTGTTACAATCATTATAAATTACCGATATCCTTCCTAGCTACTGAGCATAGATAAAAATTTCTGTTAGATCCTGCTACTTTCACTTTTATTTTCCCATAAGAGAGATGTAATTTTATTATAATATTTGGCCAAACCCATGGAGGTATTTCTCGTGTAGAAATTGCTAATTTATCAGGCAAAACAATTTCTTGTTTAATTACTAACTTGCCCACCATGTTCCGGCTGATCTGGATTAGATAGTGTGGTGTTCATATAAAGCAGCCATAGGATTGTTATTAGAGGATTTATAATTTATGTGGGTAGGACAGGCTTATGTTTGGTGCTTATCTTAATAGTAGAATCTCTATTCGATAATTATGCCGGCTTCTGATATTAATCTAGTCGTCCGGCGTGTTCGGAAAGCGTCAGTGGCATAACCTAACTGCATTATTGTGTATGATGTCTAACTTTCTTAGATGCCATTTTCTAGCGAAAGAGTACACAAAACATACGTAATCGAGCTTCGATTAAAAAGATGATTAATATAACTCCATTAACGTCTGTTTATCTGACCCCCAATTGATATGTAATAAAAATTTAATTATATTGATGCCCTTCTTGCATCTAACACTCAAATCCTGTATATGTTATCCCCAAGCGAGGGATTTATTTAATAATAGGCCTAAAGAGCGTATGCATTATCTTTGTACTAAATTAAATGGCCATCAATACTTAAAACAGGACTACAATGTGTTTAAGTCAACTGGACACCGACAGGAAGTGAACCGACGATACGTGTCGGTTATTATTATTATTAATAATAATTATTATTTTTGTATCATTACAATAAAGATACCGTAATGAAATATATGTGCCTATCCTACCCATATAAATTATAAATCCTTTACTAACAATAATATTAATTATTATTATTAATAATTGTGAAAATATCGTTTTTATTGGTTTGTCTGACCGTATACAGAAAGCAGATTAGCTTTACAATTTCAAAAAAGATTAAAATTTGAATAAAAAAAATTTGGTTTTGATTTGACCACATCGATATAATGACGTTTTAATATAAAAAATTATGTAGCATTAAAAGTTAATCGAGAAAAAAAAAAATTAAAATTTTTAGTATGATATTTTAGGTCGCTGTTGATCCCCCCAACAAAATTACGTTTTATCATTAAAATTATATTGCATTGAGGCTATCAAATAGCTTAAACAAAAAAATAATAATAGATTTTGGTAAAAAAATTTGGGTTCCGTTTGACCTCTTCTTACTCGACAGCTACTTCAAATAACATCTTTAACAGATAAAACTCGAAAAACAAAAGTATCAGAAATTATAAAAGAATCTAAAACAATTTTAATCATTAAATCTGGGATCCACGAAACGCCATTCTTAAAAAAAAAAAAAAAAAAAAAAAAAAAAAAACACTTCCCGTCTAAATTAATTTCAGATGCAATTAGAATTCAATCTTGAAAATTATACTTTACACAACTGATGTTTTAAGTATGGATCCCATTTTGCCTCCTTGTTTTTAAAAGTTAAATGTCTATTTATTGAATTAATTATTTACATCATTAAGATGTCCCAATTTTATGCAATATTATTCAAAAAGGCTAAAAGAAAAAATGGGCACAGCGATGCCTCCTTGTCCGATGGGATCAAAAATGAAACCCCGACCGGGGGGGGGGCTTCAAAGGCCGATATTTACAAAAAAAAAAATATTCAAAATTATTTCCGATCCCAATACTACCTCTTTGTAGCTATGCTGCAGCAGCAGTAAAGGAGCTATAATTAGGAAAGCAAAAATCAATACTGGACTAGACAATGATATTTACTAACGAAAAACATATGAACATTTTAAAAATTATAACGACAATATCTGAAATTTATTGAAAGAACTTTGAAAGGGATATTATAATAATAATAATAATAAACCCTAAAAATTTACAAGCGAAAAAAATCCTGTTATTAGATATCAGATATCAAAAAACCTTAAGAAAATATAAACAAATCGACAGCATTACAAAACTTGGGAAAAGGGAACAAAATTATTCTAACATGGATAAGAAAAAATAATCAATTAAAAAAAATATACGCAACAAATTATGAAATCAGAAAGTCACTTAATTTCAAAAACATAAATAAATAAAAAGAGATATGTAGTTAGGAAAAATGCTTTGACAAAAATTTATTAAACAGACCATTAAATTAATGAAACAATACATTCTGATAATTAAAAACAAACATACAACACACTAACAAAATAATTACATTCAAAATTAGAATAACGTAAAATAGATAATAAAAAAACGGTAATTCACTGTTTACATAAACCAATATGTTTTAATCCTGACCGTTGTTAATATAAATATTTTCTAGCACTTGGATACAAATATGATTTAGGATATTTTTACTTTATTTATTTATCTTTTTTTTCAGTTTTGTTAAAGTAGAGGCTATATTTATGGAAATCAGTCAAAGAAGAAATTGTTTGTCTTAAATTTCAACTCGAGCAGAACAGGAAGATTTCTCCCATATCGATCACCATCAGATATTCAGTATAATAATATATAATTTAATGTAATTTATAATACTATTAATTTATTTTAATCTAATATTATTTAATATAATGTATAATATGTATAAATATTGTAAATACGCAATAAACTCTAATGCACTTAGCTTGAATCTACTATAAAAAGTCGTTCAGTCAGGAAACAAATATTTATATATATTATATAACTCATAGATCTATTTACAACGTATATATATTATACACAAAATATTACAGTATGACTATACATTCTTACACTGTCATATAGGAACAAAACTGATTTTTATATGCTTGAAAATTGCGGTAAATCGTTCAGTTTCAAGAAAAGTCAAAAAGGATTAATCTAATAAAAAGTAATTAAAAAAATTTTTATCCACCTTACTAGCAAAAACAAAGATATAATTTCTCTGTAAATAACTTTCGGTTTATTTAAACCATCATCAGGAAATAAAAAAATATTAAAATAAGTCAAAAATTAAAATAGGAATACAGTCATGACTGATTTACAATCATGACAACAGTATACTCTTAATTGATATTCTCATTTTAATTTTTGACTTATTTTAATATTTTTTAATTTCCTGATGATGATTTAAATAAACCGAACGATCTTTACAGAGAAATTACATCTCTGTTTGCTGGTAAGGTGGATAAAAAATATTTAAATTATTTTTTTATTATTTAAATACTAGCGGAAACCATATTTAAGAGACTAGTCTAAAGCATTTTTTCTTCTTCCAACGCTAGAGTGTCACTTTTGAAGTCTTTTTGGTTTATTAACTACCATATTTTTTGGTTTATTAACTAGGGTAGTTAATAAACCAAAAAGACAAAACCGTTTGAAATTTGCTGATATATTTCGTTTCTCAAGATTCTCAGGAACTAACAGTGACGATTAATGAGTTAAAGAAAAAAGGAAAGAAATTAGTGTAAACAATATCAAACAATGACAAATATATACAAGAGAAATTTACGGGAATTTAAATATTGGTACTACTAATTGATTTTTAAAAATTTCTCAGGAATAATTAACGCCCGGAAAGTAGAATGGATATCGGAATGATACATGAAGAATTAAGCGATGCATCACAAAAGAAAATTATATCGGTTATTATTATTAACATCCTGTTGCTGTTGCTTACGGAGCACAAATGTGCTCCGAGAAAGAAATCAGACTAAACAATAAGGTAAAATCTCTTACCAAAAAAAATATATTTATAAAAATAGAATCGAGATGAAAAGCTGGGTTGGGAGATGAAATGAGGCGAGTACAGAGTGGATACTCTGAAAGACAGGAGAAATATGAATAGGGACGGAGAAGGATGTGGTCAAAAAGACAGCAGTGAGAAAAAGGTAGACTGTAATAGAAGACTGTAGAACTTGGAAAAGCTTAGGGAAGGCTTTTAATAGTAAATTTTGATGACCGACAGAATAATAACAGTAATAATTTTTCTTTCTATTCTATAATAAAATGTTATTTCAGAAAATATACGAGTATTTAGCACTCGTTATTATAATGTAGCTAGTATCCGTATATTACAAGATGGTAGGTTATGGGGGATTCAATTATCGGTTAGGGAAGATGACAAGAGAAGGTTGAGTATGAATAGTCACGGGAGAACACATGCGACCATAGACAATGTTCAAAATTTAGTGTGATTTTATTGATCGAATGTTGAACCCAGGGCATACTCTAATAGCAAATAGTTTAAATGGTTTTACTTATATCTATCGGTTTGCAGCAGAATTCTTTAATCACATCATTATGTGGAATATCTAATTAGAAAGGAATGACGAGTGTAATATAGTTTTACATTTCGGGAAGTATTGTTTTGTTTCTATCGTTGTAGTTACTAATTAGAAATCTTGTTGACGCCCTTATCGGTTCCATTCCTGTTCTTTTTGCTTTGCGGCAATATTCCATCTGATGACGATTTGATGGATTTATATAGTTTAGCATTAAAAGAGTTAAAAAGATGTTCCGGAAAGAAAGACGACTACCGTTATAGTCAATACGCTAGGTAAAGTACGGGTAGTTGGATATGATTGGATCTATCCAGTAGTGGACGTTTACTTCCCGGGGTCATAGATAGATTATATTATAAATTTCAAATTACATCGGGTTGTACAAAAAACTCATTTAAATTCCGCCATTTATTTTAACTAATTCCCTCTAGAAATCAGGAGAAGTTATTATTGAATCTATAAAAGTACAATTTTTTGACACGTGAAAGTTTTATTGTGTTCCTAAAATAACTTTTTTTTAATCAAAGATGAAATCCGAGCTTTTCAACTGCTCACAGGTTTTGTGCAATATTTTTGAAGTACTGCTTTTGCGAATTTTGACATATTTTTTTAGGAGTAAGCTACATAAATAAAAGAAAATTTTACAGAAAAAGAATATAAACATAATATTATGAGCGTGTTAGCTATATATGCATGATGGTCCGTTTAAATATAACGGTTTCGAAAATCTTTCGAGATGCACGATCAGGTGTAAATCAACAAGAAGGTTATTTAAGAAGGTTATTTTGGTTCAAATCTACTCTAGTCTTTCTTTTAGCTGTGATGCATATAAAAAAGCCGAAATAAAAGAGATATCGATAGCAGTTTTTCTGATAGTATGACTTTAGGGCTAAATTTCACCTGAATTTCGATGGACCCTGTTTGCTGATTAGCAAGAGTATTCTTGACTTTGTAAAGACGTCAACGGGAAATCGTACCTCTCTTTCCTTAGAAAACTTGGCGCAGGATGCTTGTTATACTTGACAATGGCTATATCTTTTTGAAATTGACTTGTGCCACTGCGTCAAGTAATCTGCAAAATAATCCGGTTGTGGCACTCAACGTATAAAATCTCACTAATGAAGATCTCGAATATTTTATTTATTATGTATTCTTATAAAGTAAATTTATTAACAAAAAAAAAAAAGGTAAAGAAGGAGCTGTAGATCTGAGTAAAAAGCTAAGTTTATATATAATAATTTCCAACGAACTAACAGAAAACAAAACAAAATAATAAATCTGAAAATTCGGTTTTGTCGTTTTCAGTTTTGTTAGAAGTCAATAGGGAATAAACATTCTCTTTTATAATACATTATTTTTCAGACAATGAATAATGCCTTTGGACGTAAAACTAATAATACGTATGTTGTCGATAAAACCGATCCGAATGAAAGGGATGTGTGAAATGTCTCTCATAAAGTGATGAAAAGTTATAAACGAACAACCCAGTTAGAGAGTTAATATAATTTACCCGCTGTATGACAAGGTGTAAATAAATAAAGGTTGGAACAGAAATATATATATATACGCAATACGTACATAGGTATAACTAGCAACTCTCGGCCTGCTATGCTGTTGGAGTGTTGATTGGACTCATTCGCAATGAACAAACAACCAACCACCTCCTCCAATACCCCCAGTTAGTTATATTGGCTCACTTGGCTTACTATATAAAACTCCTACATCTATACTCGCATCTGGGGAATTGATTGGAAAATTTTTTACTCTGTTATAACCACAGGAAAAATACTAATAGTAATAATAATAATAATAACAATAATAAACGAACAAAAATCAATCAGTTAATTATTTTTCATATGTTTTGTTTATAAATTAAAGATACAAATATTGAATTAAAAATTAAATTGAAAGTTAAATGAAAGAATAAATAATTCTTTTCAATAATGCAATAAATGAAAACAATTAGTTATAATATTACAATACTAATTTTTCATTAGGCATTGTTTCGTAACCTAATTTAATTTTAATTTAATTTAATTCTCGATTGAAAATCATTAATTTAAAAATTTAAAATTTAAAAAAGGCTAATTTTAAATAAGTTTGGATTTTAGAGACCGTTATTATTTTTTCAAAATATTTTTTTAGTCGTAACTGAATATATCATTACAGTATTGTAAATAAAAAATATATTAAAGTGCTAGTAATCATATAACTGAATTTTCTGACTAAAAATACAAAGCATTTAAAAATTAAACCCTCCTTCCCAGTATAAAAAAAAATTTCCTATCCTCGTAATCTTTTTCATCGACTGAAAAAAAAAAAAACAAAAAGATTCTCAAAAATAGCTCATATTTTGTTTTATGCATACGGCTACGTTCAACATTGGCATTTTACTGAGTACAGTATCATAGATTTTTTAGTCCACCGGGATGGTCTACTGGTTAAATTGACATCGCAAAATCAACTGATTTCGAAGTGGACAGTTTTAAAGTTCAAATGCTAGTAAAGGCAGTCACTTTTATACGGATTTGAATACTAGATAGTGGATTCCGGTGTAAAATAAACATAATATAAGCGCCAATCAGTCGCACGATTATTTTTTATGTATTAAACCGAGGAAATAAGAAATCTTCTACCAAATCCTTACTTCACGTTCGGTAGTAGTCTTTCTTGCAAACGCCTTTTATTATGCCGATTATATTTATTATAAGTCTATATACTTAAAAACAACTTTTTAATAAGACTAATTTAAAAAATAAAACCGATAAAACAGAGTGATAAAGAAACATATATATACATATATTTTTTTGAAGTTAGTTTGACTTTTTAAAGTTCAATACTAAATTTAAAAAAAAATACTCGTTTTTGGAAGTTTTCGGTTCTTTTTTGTTACCGATTTAAAAAATAGAAAGTTGAAGATTCAGATAAAAAACAGTTCAAGTAATATTATATGGTTTGGCTGCTTCAACTAAAAGATTTCTTTTAAAAAGTGTATCTATTCATGAAAAACCCTGAAAATTGTAGTAGATAAAATAGGTTTGATCTAGCACATTTGAAGGCCGTCACAGGTTGGTGAAGAAACGTTGCCTCGGGCGTGTGATGACGGAGATGGGAATATCTCGAGGCGGTCGATCTGTTTACGTGTAGAGTCTGGGTCCGATGGAAAAGCAATTCATAATAGATATGCTGGATCGAAGTAGTCGATCACTCCAGGGGCAAAGACGGTCTGATGACAGCGCAGTTTGAGGTCATACGGCGTCGCAGGATAGTTGCCGCCGGTCGGTGCTCGTGTCGGGGTATTGGAGCGCTTGGAGGATCGGGTATGAGAGCTTGTCGTTATCGCTGGTCGAATTGCGCAACATTAGCTTCGTACCGGGCGACAGATTGTATGAACATGATATCTTTTTCTTTTTTTTTTTACATGGTTTTTGTGGGCGAAGAACATTTAAGTGTTATCATCGCCCGGTATAAAATTTTTAAAGAAAAAAAAAATTAAATAATTGAAAATTAAAATTAATATCACAGCTAAACTTTTTTATTAAAAAAAAAACCACTTAAACCTACTATCACAGAAATAAACTATTACTTACAACTAACTTACTTGAAATAACCTTAAACTAATATAGGTCATATAACTAAACCCACCGGGTTGGTCTAGTGGTTAACGCGACATCGTAAATCGTTGATTTTGAAGTCGAGAGTTCTAAGGTTCAAATCCTAGTAAAGATAAAAAATTTTATACGGATTTGAATACTAGATC
>JAAAKQ030370467.1:13866-24021 GCA_010016005.3 Zanna intricata
ATATATATATATATGCTTGTAATCTTATTTTGTAAGCTTAAAATGTGAGGAATAATGTAATTTTTATTTGAAGATTATAGTGCCCTACAATAGGTTTTAAACCTAATTATAGTTTACAATTTAATCTCATTCAATTTTTAAAATTTAATTTTAGTTAAATGTATCTTTATTTAGAGTTGAACCTGGATCCTGCAGGATTCGATTCTTTAATAAAATAATGTTAATAATGTTTTTATATCTTTTTTTAAAAAAAAAGTTATCTTAAAAGAAAATGCAATTTTATTTCTATGATCTTAATTATATTTAAAAAAAAAGTAAAGTTTAAAAAATAAGGCCCTGTATCTATCTCAGGAGGGATAATTTAAAAGAGGGAAATAATAATAATAATTTTCCTATTATTCTTTCCGTAATTAGGTAATATATTTGAAAAATATTGTTTTTATCGAAAACATTTTCTGTGAGAACACTACATAATATTCATCAACATTGTGACTTTTCCAGAACATGATTATCTTTCAGTGATGTCACTATTTTTTGTAATTTATTTGGATATTTTCCTAATTCCTTTTTATTAATCTTTTTTTAGTCACCGTTTCTACTTCCTACTTTCATATTCTATTGGTTTTCCTGGAAGGAACTACTCATTTCTTGTACATTATTTTTTTTCTCTTCTTTGCTACGCGGCCTGCAAAAGTTTGCATCTACCAAAAATACACCACTTTCCTTAATTTGTAATTTTGGTATCACTCATCACCAGGGTAAAATATAACCTCTCTCCTCTAAACTACTGATAATATTTAGATGATTTCTGTTTCTCAACTTTTTTCAACTAAAATTAATCAACTGATTTCTTTGCAAGTTTCCTGTTTGCTCGGGTCTAAACATTAGATTTTTATTAAACATTTTTATATCAACTCAATAATTTTAAACTCCTCAGTTTACATTCTGATTTAAGATCATAAGTATATTTTTTAAACTACTTGCAGATAATGCATAACAGCATAACATTTATTGGTTTTTTTATTCATTTACATATCCACCGGGTTGATCAAGTGGTGAACTCGTCATCGGAAATCAACTGATTTGGAACTTCAGAGTTCTAAGGTTCAAATCCTAGTAAAGGCAGTTTCTTTTATAAAGATTTGAATACTAGATCCTAATACTGGTGCTCTTTGATGGTTGCGTTTCAATTAATCATCTCATTATCATTAATAATTTTCATTAAACATCTCAGGAATGGTTGACATGAGACTATACAACACTGAACTTGATTTACATTCATACATATCATCCTCATTCGTCCTCTGAAGTAATACCTTACGGTGCTTCCGGAGGCTAAATAGAAAAAATAGAGAGGTCTATTTACATGAGGTTTTCTTTTCATTGGCTGTTAGATAACACAGTTAGATGGTGGTCAATTACCTTATAGAAAACATAACTCACTCATAAATTAGCATAGCCATTTTTAAAATTAAAAAATAACCCCATGTGAAAAGTAAGGGATAAATAGGCTTACCTTGTTGTCTTTTTCTCTTAGCTAAATATGCCGGTGTGCTTGTATATCAGTAATTCAAGTGCAATATAGGTAAAAACATTCAATTTTTTCAATGGATAACAAAACTCTTTGTTCAAAAAATGTTCTAGCTGTTTAAATTAACATTATTACGCTCAGAAAAAGGAAATGTAAATTACGCTATTTGTATTTTAAATGCTCAAACCGGTTAAAAAACAACGGTTTCGTAAAACGTTAGAATTAATGAATTCCCTTTCTATTGGAATAGGTGTATTATACCAACGGTTCTCAAACTTTTTTTTAACGTACCACTAATTTAAATTACAGATCAGTAGCGTACGAAAAAACTATCAAAACATTTAGTACGTCTTAAAAATAACAATAGAGTTTATATTTTACGTAGATTATATTTATATTTACATTTGAGTTAAACCAAATCGTTTCAAGGAAAATAAGGAATAAGTATGTATATAAGGAAAAAAAACTCGTTGGAGATATGAAAGTCAACACCAGCACTTCAATTTTATCAAATTAAAATGTAACACAGTAATCGATATTTTAAAATCAGATTACCACAGATTATGAGAAACACCGGAAGCAAATACATCCGTCTATTTGTATGAAAACCACGACCTACTAGATTTTGCTGGAGGAAAGTACGACAATCATTTTAAAGTGGTCATATAGAAACTTGTTCGTAAATGTGCGATTAGCACATGCAGTTGCTACATCTGCGCTGTGACATGTAAAAACCACTTATTCAAAATAACCTGTTGGCGTCTCGAGTTCGTTCTTGCTAGTCGAAAAACTGATATTCTTATTGTTCCCACAAACAAATAATTTCCTCAGATTAAGGAAAAAGGAAATTCATAATGAAATACTCTTGTCTTAAAATAAATTAAAAAAAAGTTTCAGTACCGCTGATCTACTGTATTAATAATAGTAAATAAATACTAATAATAATTATTATAATAAATATATTTTATACTGATAATTTTATATTATAATTATAGTATAAAGTTTATTTTTTCTATTAGAATTTTTATTTTGAGTTGTTGAATCTGTTTGCGTACTACTTTTCTTTCTTAACATCTTTTACACCCGAGGGCAGCTGCGACCATCTTTCGGCATGTCATCAGCCGGCCCCATGTGTCGTGGCAGCAGATTATCATCATCACTATCCCTCAGTTTGGACTCCCGCAGCGGAGCCCCTACATCGAGCTCCTCCTGGGACATTAGGACACGATAATCCCCCGCAGTGGGGAGCCAGCGTGTTCTTCCTCTAGGAATTCATCCCTAATCTACTAGCCTTAACTTATTGGGGAAAAATGTGCTTTGCAAATATCTACCCATCCCCCATCCGCGCGCCACCTCTTAAACCTAAATCAGAAGTACCCCGATCCAGTACACTCTTGCGTGTGTCTTGAAACACTGAAACAGAGCATCCTCAGCAAGCACCTCCCATGCCCTACACGTCGCCACGCTTCGTCCCTGGTGCTCACAAGTTTTTTTGGCACAGTTTAAAAAAAGAAAAGAAAAACCGCCTTTATACACTCTAATTACATAACAATTTACTCTGCTAAGAATTTACTAATAGGATTTTATTAACGTAAAAAAAAAAATAGTAATAAAGATTATAATATTTCTTACAAAAATAAATAATTAATAAATTATTACATAAAACAATACACTATAAAAAATGTGTTTAGAATTTAAAAAAATATTATCCTGTTTCAGAATAAAGTCTCAAAATTCTATTACTATAAGATGATTTAAAAGTTAATTTCCAAATAGCTTATTATTATTATTATTGGTTTTTTTTTTTATTATTATACATTGTTTACTTGTAATATTAAAATTAAATTTTAGCTTTAAATACCTGAAATTCATAGACCTGCAAAAAATTAATTTTAAAATTGTTCATTTTTAAAATTACTTAAATTACATATTTCAGTGTACAACTATTGAAATCAAAGTAAAGTTCAAGTTTTACAGGATTCTGTATCATTTTTATTTTCGTAGTGCTGTTGTATATATACACAACTCATTTATGTATATTTTAATACGTTTATTCACTTATTTGTAGTATTATTAATAATACATATGAAAGAGTTCATTACTATATGTTTAAATGAATAGATTAAATTCTACCTTTTTTTTTTTTTTTTAATAAATATGTCTTACACTGATTCTCCTACACATTATATCAGTATGCAAATTATTTTCCATTAATACATATAAAAATAATAATAGTAATACAAAATATTGTGTAAAGATTTATTGCTGTTTTTTTTTTTAATATTATATATTTGATACCCACACTAATAGAAATTTCTTAAACACACACGTACATACACTAGTCAGAGATGACCTACTTTTCTTCTAAATAATATAAAATAAATAACTCACAAATAAGAGTCATATAACATTTATAATAGCCTATATTTTTAATCGGATTTGCTGTATTAAAAATATATATTTTAATAGTTAGCATATTGTAGAATATTAAATTACATTTTCTTTAAGTTAATAAATTTGTATTTAATTGCCACGTGAACTATTTTTTCTAATTTATCAGAAAATACTTTTTATGTATTAAAAATTGATTATCCCCCTTATGAAATATATTAGACAACATATCAAACTTCTTAAGTAATTGTTAGATATATAGAAATTGGTTTAATGGAAATTGCCCCGAAGGCTAAAAAATATTACTTTCTCGACGAATGTACCTAGAATAGCTATACTAAAGAGGGAAGTATGGTGTTCATATAAAAAAATGGGGTATCACATTTTTTTGCAGATCTTTAAGTTAAAGATTCCAGTTAGTTCATCTTATAAAGCATGCTAATTATATATAAAATATGCATAACTTCAGCCATTAGTTTAAATTTCTTTCTTTATTTTAAGTTTCGATGAGATAATTTTTCTTTCCTTTCTACTTAAATAAATGAAAAATATAGAAGTTTAATAATAATATAAAAATTCTGACCTGTGTAGAGAGAGAGAGAGAGGTTAAACTCATCGAGATCATTGAAACGGAAGGAAATATTATTTTATATTTCAAATTCGATTTCAAGAGCATCATGATTTGATCCCACTTCGAAATGAAGCAAGTTAAACCAAGTGATTTTTGAAAATTTAAACTTCTCATATCGTAGAGTGAAGTCGCATTTAGAAATTTTTAAATTTGTCAATCAATTTTAAATTTGGCAATCTTAATTTTAATCTAGTGTTTCTAACCTAATAAGAACCTTGAGTTTAGGGTTTAAGAAGATAAGACATGTAGTTTAATAAGTTAGAAAGAAGGATTTATTTATCGCATGGATAACTAAAACAAGAATATAAATGGGAGAAATTTTAATTATTTTACGAAATATATTTTATGAACAAGACTCTTCATTAAATAATATTACTTTATATTTCAGAAATTTATGCGATATAAGAGAGTTCATCAACTGTGTGAAAGTATAACAACTATATAGCTTCTACTGACAACTATAGCAATTATAGCTTGTACTGATTATAAGTAATAATTATTACTTAAATTTACAGCAATTAAAATGATAAAGTATAGTAAGATATCTATCATTTAAACAATAATTACGGTTAAAAATATCGTATTACATTGTCATGCCAATAAAATACGTATTTAGATTACAACGAAGCGGTAGAATGAAAATAAAATCACCACCCGTATTTTATAAAAATACATTGTATTTATTTATACGATTAAAACACAGGTAATATGACAAGCATGAATTTTAATTGTTGAAAAGTAAGTTAAGGTTAGATAAACGGTAACGATTTTGATGTCATTACAACGTACGCTGTTATTTATCGTTATATAAATGTATACGATAAAATTATTTATACTGAAATAATTTTTCATGTATTAAATTTTTTTTTTTAATACTTTTGTTTTCTATAATAATAGAAAGCTTATTAAATAAAAAAAAAATCTGTATTATAAAAAACAAAACATTAATATAAAAACTAAAACGAAATGCGTCATCTGAATGAATACATTGAACTTGACTGAACTAAAATTAAAAGAAGTTGGCTGAAAGAATATAAAGTTTTGGATGATAGAAGAGAAGGGGAAATGCGTTGTTATATTTTCAAAAATAGATTAAATTTTTTTTAACTATACTAGTCTTTTAAAATACATATACACAATAAATATTGTCAATTTTTTTTAAATGTATTTTTAGATAAATTTTAAATATTTCATTTTTATAATTTATGTCATTTTTACTACTAATAAATTTTTTTATTACTGCATAAATAATACAAATGTTAACCACTGAAAAATGAAATAAAATTTATTTCAGATTATATAATATGACAAAATATCAATTTCTTTTTGCATCCATTTTTCTTAACTATTAATTCCATTTTGTATATTTGCTATAAAAACCAGAAAATATTTAATTTTTCAGCCACTAAATAAAAACTTATAATTAAATAAGGGAATTTAAAATTTCTAAATTTTAACTTTTTCTCATATAACTATTAAAATATTGTTCACTTTGAAAGCAGAGTTAATTTATTTAGATTATTAATTTATTAGATTATTAACGTTAGTTAATTGTATATTTTTAATATACAGATGTCTATTAAATTTAAGTAAAAGTTTTTCATTGGGAAATCATTAAGATTGGAATTCAGCCTTTCACTTACCATGATCCAAACAAAGTTCCATTTTCCAAAACATCGTGCACTTTATTTCCGATACGATTCCTTATTTGAATATTAAAAGTAATAATGGTAATAACTATATAAAATAGCTTGTCTTTTAATGAATTTGTAGATTTAAGTAAAAGAAAAGTTTAAAGTAATTAATAGTTATTTAATTGATTGCTTATTCATTAATCAAGATTTTCAACTTCAGTTTTTCTACTCGTTTTGAGCTATGTACGTCACGTTGTGTGCTATGCACATTAAGCACCTTAATGTTCTACCTAAGTATAAAAGAAACAACCGGAATTTGTGAGCAAATGAATGATTTATATAAACTAATAATCATATCCTGCTTTAATTTTGGCGCTTACTGAAATTAATTAGATGTACAAATGCAGATAATTTTATTAATTTAGTTTTGAAAACCTAATGTTAAATGAATGTTACTATTTCGATAATATTTTCGAAAGGAATATATTAGCTTCGATTTTTAGATTCTTCTAGTACTAAAATTCAAAATTTATATCGAATTTTTTTTTTTTTTATCTAATTTTAGTATTTTTTGTAGTTCATAATCCAAAAGTTCAAAATTTATTTTATTACAGCATTACCAATAATTTTTTTTTATTTCTTTCAAACCCTCTCTCAAAAACGGTTTATGAAATATAACTAAAATAAAACGGAAAAAATTAATTACTTTTACATTGATGTAAATTTAATGAGATCGCTAAGATACATGACATTAGTTTTTAGTACATAAAAATGCTTTGTATAAAAGTATTTATATTCTACATGATACCATAGTATTAAATAAAAACCTTAATTGTTTATTTTCAACGCATTTTTGCATTCAAAAAATGTTTATTACCATATTCCTGGTATTTAAAGTCTATATGATGAAAACTTGATTAAGATTTTAAGTCTAAATTTACAATTAATTCTTTCTTCATTCAATTCCACATACCAAAAATAAATACTCATCTATATTTAAACTATTTAAACAGTTGAAAAAAAAACTCATGCGCAGTCCTGCGTAAGAAGACCGACTTTTTATTATACTCGTATTGTTTCCTTTTTCCCGTTACAGATATCCAATGTTATTCACATATAATATGTGAATGCATAATATTATATGCATCCACATATAATAACCGTCAAAATTGTTATCCACATATAATGTGGATATTATATGCATCTACATATAATGACCATCAAAACTGATAATGCAACCTAAATACGCCGAACAATATTACTAACCATAAATACCGCTAATAAAGAAACGTCGACACAACTTACATCCTATAACAGTCTACTCTTCTAATTTGTCTCGCTCAGTTTTTCGATCTTAAATTGACCGTTATTCAAGAACGGTTCAACCAATCTTTATCAAATTTTCACAACGACAATTTCAGATACTACTACAGGATATCTAAATTTCAATGAAACTTATCTGATAGTTTTAGAGATTTTCAAGTCACAATAATTTTATACAGAGGCCTATAAATAAATATATAAGGAAACCAAAATTTAAGTGAATGGTATCTTCGTAAAAGGTAATGAAAATCGATTTTAACTCTTTCTCCTAACTCTCACCATGTGACCGAAAGTAATAGCGTAGTTTTCTTCGAAAAATCGGTACAAACATGTTACTAATGAACACGTAACAGTATAAAAATAATTACATAAATTTTTACCTTCTCAGTCAAATTCTCCGTTAACTCAAACTTAACACCATGATTCTTTTTATAAATATCTTTTGTATGTAATAGGATTTATACTGGTAATGTTTAGGTATTAGAAACTAAACTGGTAATGTCAAGTGCAGAAACTTCAGTTATTCATCAATATATAACGTTTTCCATAGGTCAAAAACTATATCTTTACTAGTAGGTGCACCAGCCTAAATCATAAACGAAAGGATAGTCAACATAAATGTATGATAAATATATGTCTAAAACATATATTTATCTATTAATCAGTATTTACCTGAAATTACACCGATTGTCAAAAATAATTTAAAACAAAATAATAAACAAGATAATTACAATCATAAATATAGCAATTTAACGAGATATGGCAACTCAATAGAAGTCAGAAGTTATGGTTATATTATACGTCCCACGCTATACATACTGACAATCATATAAATAAGCTAAACTGATTGTGGAGAAGAGATTTACTAAAATAGAAAATCATATTTATTCGTACATGTGTATATATATATTTTCATTTACTAAGGTTTATATTTGGAAAATTGTAATCCTTTTTCTCAGGATTCTATGATATTAATTTAACAAAAAAATTAATACATCTGCTTTTTTGGAAATACATAAACACTAATTTATAGTATATTATATGAATTAATTAGTTATATATGGTTTGTAATAAATTCAAAAATGATTTATAGCCATTTGTATGGTTAAATTATTATTTCACCAAAAAGTGTGTATATGTGTATAGATATATATTTGTATTTAATAAACACATATAATAATAATAATAATAATGAAACATAATAAATTGTTAAGTAGGAGGGAATCAGGTGTTAGTCTAGACAATATCCAAATATGGTTGGCAGCCATATTGTTTTCCATCCATCCAATATGGTGGACAACAAGATTTTAGAAACTATCATGGTATAATTTTTACAAAAGAAAGGCCAATGTTAATTTTTCTATTTATTTTTGTTATTTAAAATAATAATAATAATAAACTCATATTTATTTTGTAATGCATATTATATTTTTATTTTCTTTACAGCCGTAGAAAAAAAACCACAAATTATCCGAATCAGAAGCTCAAAACATCGTATTAAAAAAAGAGTATTTTATATAAAAAAAAAAAAAATTAAATATTACCTATAGAAAGGTAAAATTTGGGTTTTTTGTTTGTTTTTATAATTTTTTGTGGGTTTTTTTTTCATAAGAAAAGTAACAACATATTTTTATACATGTGAAGCAAAATTATTTATTTAATAATTTCAATAATTATTACGGGAAATTCATTTTATCCAGAATTGTACAAATTAATGAACAAACTTTTATGAAATAGAGAGGGATATTCTAATGATATTCGTTTCTTTATTCAGTGAAATAAATGTTGGGAAACACCCATATAAAGTTACAGGAATTTTTTTTTTGTTGATTTTAATAATCATAGGGGATGAATATTATAGCTTGTGGGAATGACGAACATGACTGGGATTTAAACCCAGAACTTTCCGGATGAAATTAGTAACTATTTCTAATACTCCAACTGGTTTTTTTTTTTTACGAGGAAATAGTAAGCTTGGTTTATTTTTTATCCTAACATTATTACTAATCATAAAATCATTATTGTATTGGTTTATTCAGAACTGTTCTTAGATTTCATCAATTATTGGTTAATTTGTACTATAATTTACGTGTAAAATAAGTAATTTAGATAGTAAATTACCTAATTCTATTCCTTTGTTTCTTTTTTGTTATAGTAATTCATAATTATTATTTATTTCCTATAAAATTGTAAAGATTAAAGTTTTACTTTCAATATGATTATAATATGAAATAATATATTTTTTTAAACAAAATAAAAATTAATTAATGAGTTATTCCTACTCTGTTGGCAGGTAAAAGAACCATTTTATTGATTCAAAATAAAAATAAACGTTGAAGCATTTAAACACACATATGAGGGCTAAAGAAATATTAAAAGAAAATCTAATGATTTAATTATTAATTAATAATATAAAATTTAAAAAAAAAATTATTAAAAACGAAATATTTTTTTGAAATTATATATTTATATGTACCATACTTACGAGTATTAATTAAAATTACTATCGACCCTAATATTGCACCATTCAGTTAAATTAAAGAAATACAATTTTTTGTTAAATTAAAAAAATAAACACTATTACAAAGAATTATCATTATTTTTGTAATCTAATAACATTTATTAAGTACATTATAATTTATTAA
>JAAAKQ030370578.1:0-14127 GCA_010016005.3 Zanna intricata
CCCATAGGAGGAGGGAAAAGATCTACCATCCACCTCCAAACCCACTCTGATGGCAGTTCCGGGCTCCCACCCGCTAAAAAACCCCTCCATAAGGGCCGGACCTAATCCCTACGGTCTGTACACAGCACCTGTGCAACTGCCCGGGCACACCTAGCGCCGACTCAGAACGGCTTTGACAACGTCTCCAGGGGGTGATAGACATACTATGACTATGAGAACTCCGTTCTCCCGCCAGGTTACACGTAAAGTGCAACAATCATCCGGAGGTCCCGGGTTTGAAACCCGGTCAGGCATGGCATTTTTCACACACGCTACAATTCAATCATCTCATCCTCTGAAGATAAAAAAAATTCATATCCTTGAGCTTATGAATGCACTTGAGTATGGTCAAAGTCATACTCTCTTCGTTGGTAAGATCTATAACTATTGACTAGGTTGTGCCAGTGACTTCAAGTATTTCCTTTGCGGAAACGCTTCTGGTTCCGTAATCATCTATAGAAATTGTTCACTCTGTAATATACTTTGTTCAGCTAGCCTCCTAACTCCAGGAGCCTCTGTAGGGCTTCTCATTAAAACCAACCATGTTAGCATGCAAATCGTGAACTAGAATCACATTATCTTTTCCTTTACCAGGAAAAGAGCTATCTTCCTTACCTTCTGGAACGCTCCTCCCACTTAATGAGTGTACGAGTTTAGGAATCTTCTCATCGGTGACTCCCTCATCTATCTTTGTTATTATCTGATCACCACCCACTCGCCTAACGGTCTGTGTAACCCTGTGAACTCGTGACTGAGCATTGGCTGGCAAACACCGCAGACCGTTCGTGGTGCCAGCTCCAATTTTCGGCTCCAATAGCGCCAGCCTTGTCAGTCCCACCTTGTGCCAAGCAACCTTGTTGACCAACACTGACATCTTTATCTGGATGCGTTTTATCTCCCTTTTCTTATGTTTGTCAACTACCTTACTAAGTGCTCACTAACTCTCTCCAAGCATTTGATCAGCGAGTTCTACTAATTCACCCGCATTCTCATTTCCCCTCTCTTTATCAGATACCGTCTTTTTTTCTCTTCTTTCCAGACCGACTGGCCTCTCATATCAACTGACCTGTTTAACGGTCAGCTCATACCTCGAACATCTTGACTCGCCAAAGGGGGCAAGGCAGGTCCTATCTCCTTAGAAAAATCACTCCCAGCACCAGAAAAATCATCACTGTCAGCAAAAATCGACCCAATTAGCAATGTCGGTCGGCGTGGAGGTAGCCTCCTCACGCTGTCTCCTTAATAAGTATATCATATAACTGTCATCTCTCCTCCTGTTCCGCATGCGAACAGTTATTGGAGACTCCAATAACTGACTTGCCTTTTCATCCAGAGGATTTGGGTTTTCGCTCACATTGTCACCAGAATGTGTTTTCTTGAACCGCCTGGTGTCTCTCACAAGTTTTTCGTTTGCCTCAGGAGGTGAGAGTTCCTTTTTCCGCAGGCTAGGGAGTGACCTAGCCTGCGGAAATTAAAGTTTCTGATAACAAACGAAGTTTAAATATTTTGAAAATAAACACAGAATAATAAACAAACTGATGCGTAGCAACGGTACAAATACTCCGTAGGAACGGTAGGTTACTTCTAAAATAGTCACAAAACGCAAAACAAACATAAAAACTAATAAAACGGAACTAACAACGAATAAAGCAAACTACAAAACTACAAACGAATAAAACAAACAAGACTAACAACTACGGTAGCAAATCAGGTGAGTGAGACACAACCGTAGTTCACGAGATCTTGAGACCAACTAAATTAAATTGTAATTATCAAAAGAATGTAAACGATTCTTTTAATTAAAACCATTTCTTATTAAAAATATTTATTCTTTAATAAGGAAAATGAAGTCACATTTAATTTTAATCTCATGAAATGACTTGCATGTTATGTAATACGTACGTTCAGTAGGATCTGGTCAAACGGTTTTTGTTTCATTTCGATACTTCATGCCATACGATTCTTAGAATAAGATGAACGATTATTTCTTAAAATTTAAGCACCTAATACTTGTCGTCGGATAGCTCTTTAAGTGGAAGACCTAAGTTTTGTTTGTTGTAATATTAGTTGTATTACTGAGATATTCTGTTATTACTATCAATTATATGAAACTGTGTTATTCCCACGTGGATAAAGTTGTTCCGATATCATTGAAAAGTTTAAACGCGATGGACGTATGTTGCTGGAAGAGACCTTGAGCTTTTTTACAGTGGAGTTGTTTTCAGTTGCAATCCGTAGATTACTTTCTTATTAAAAATTAATCTTTTTAAAGAAGATTATCATCCCTTATCATGCACTACCTTTTCCTACTTTTGATTCCTATTTCGCCATTTTCAATTCTTTTTCTAGAGTTTCAACATTAAAATTCCATGCCTGTGCGTGCCAGCTTCATGAGGTTATCTTATAAGAAGGTTCCTCTGGGACCGACCCATGGATTCTGTCCAGGGGTTTCGCAGTAGCCTAACTGTAGGGACGCGTATCCAGTAAATCCCGGTATCTTATTACCGCCAAAAAACACAATACTTAAAGAGCTTAAAACGTCGGTGTAGCCGTGTATCATCATCATCATCATCATTGGTACTATTGTTATATTACTATTTCATTATACATTTCATAGCTACCCAATCATTAAAAATTGTACAACTGGGGCAAGGTTTCTTTTAAATTGATACTCTGAGCGCTATAAGAATTTCTTTTAATGAAATAGAGTTATAAATATAGCAAAGTTATTAGACATATTTTAATTAAAAATTGTTGTGATACAGCTTTTATGCAACTGAGTTAAATTCATTAAAATTCATAAGTGTCAAAATTTATTTAACTGTTTATAAAGTGAGAGACTAATAATTTTACCGATTGAATTTATAGGAGCAAATAATATACTTTCTAGCAACATTTATTAATATAAAACGCCGTTTTATTTTATCGAATAAATGGTTTCAGTAAAAATAAATTCTTCCGTAAAAAAACTTTTTTTTTGTAACTTTTTAAAATTTAACTTGTAACAATGGACGTCTACGATTTCATAATTTTTCTTCCAGCCAGTTTAAATTTATTTTTATGTAATTCCGTTAAAAGTATTGAGCATTGTTAAGGAAATCTTACTATTTGTCATTTACCTAGTATTTACAAAAGTGTAAGCTTCTTTTAATGAATTAATTTGAATTTCTTTTTAGCATTAAATAACCAATTTAAATTTAATTTACCGCCCATTACGAATATGAGAATATAATGTTTGTTTATTGTACAAGGTGAAAATATATAGGTCATTAAAATAAAATTATTTTCTTATTTTTCTGCCACTTTCATGCAACAAGGGTCACATTAAGGACAAAATTCAATTAAATAACTAAAATACCGTTTAAACTACGATGAAAGAAATGTAAAATAATTTTTACCGAAGCGATTACTCCTGATATTTTTATAAAGCATCACAGAAAATAACATGTAATTTTTTTGAAAAAAAAAAAACAATATATTTGCTAATTGAAAAAGTATATTATAATCTATTTATTTGTGATAGACCAGCCATACGAACACATCAAACTCATCACTGTTTTTATAATTAGCATGATTAAAATTTATGTAAACACCAGTAAATGTTGTGGTATAATCCTCCACCTTAATTAAATACACAATTTGATTTCAGTACATCAGACTAATTAATATATTCATTTCGTGTAATTAAATTGAAATCCATTTGTATAATTTATAAAAGAAATGATATGTTTATAATATATTTTTCGAGCGGTACTCATCCAATGGTAAATCATTACCTGTATATGTATATACAGGTAATGTTTCTAAACTCTCCCTTTCACCTTTCTACCTGTATATAAATATATATATATATGTGTGTATGAGCGCGCGTGCGTGTGTGCGCGTCCGTGCACCCACCCACACACACACACACACACACACACACACCACACTCACTCGCGTGAGTGTGAGTGTTTTTGATAGAGAAGTGCCAATCAAAATACAAAGAAATTTCATTAATCTTTAAGTGTTATTATTTACAAAATTTCGTTTGAAAGATATTATTTACAAAAAAGAGCAAAAAAAAATTGTGCAGTCAGTAAACATGTAATCGTATGAGACGAGTAGAACAAGCAAACATCTCCATTTTATAAGTATTTACGTAAAAATTGATTAGTGTGCTTGTCAGAGATATTTAAATAATCTCAATTGGACCATCATGAATGGCCCTTCACAATACTTAATTAAATGTTGTATCTTTTGCCAGAACGGACTCCAGTTACAGTGGGGAAGTGAAAAATATGCCCATTTATGCCGAGTTGTGATGTATCTTCCTTCGCTGGCCATCAGTCTGTTCAGCAAAGACCATGATCTGTCCATGTAAACAAAACACCTGAAAGAGTCCTTGTGCAGGAAACGGGCTTCTTGTGCAATTATACATTATATAATATATGCTATTTTGTTAATGCCTAATAAAATAAACTTTTGTACGTTGAGAAAATAGGGTTTTTAATCTTATAGTATAGTTATTAAAAAGGGATAGCCTATAATGTGCATAACCCTATATTCAAATATTTGGATGCCTAAGGATTACAAACTATCTGGGTAATACACAAAGAAAAATGTGCTAGGTGTGAAGAGTGTAAGTCTTGTTCTCTTCTAGAAACAAAACAATAATAAATAAGATTATTTCAAATAAAATACAGTCGACGGATTATGTAGGAACATTTTCTACAATATCTTTAACTAAGAATATTAATCACATAATTTCATGTTACTATATTTTTTATAATATAAATTCTGTTAATTTAATAGGAAAATCCCTTTTGGGGCATTAAAATATATTTTATATACATAAACTAATTTTTATATATATAAAATTATTTTATATATTCATAATAATATACACAGCCCATCCCACAGAAAAGATGACTGATTTTATATTGGCCTAACTACTAATGCGATCTGTAAACGGATATATGAATTAACTAGCATGATATTCCGACTACCTTCCGTTTTAAATATAACAGCGCTGATATCACCGACTCTCTCTCTCTCTCTTTTTTTCTCTTTAGCCTCCGGAATACCGTAAGATATTACTTTAGAGGATGATACATATGAATGTGAATGAAGTGTAGTCTTATACAATCTCAGGTTGACCACTCCTGAGAAGTGTGGTTAATTGAAACCCAATCACCAAACGGAGTAACGTGCAAACATTAAGTTTTATTTTAAATTGGTAAAAGTGCCACAGACACTTTTAAAATGACACAAACTATTTATGGTAGTGAAGCAATGAGTCTAAAAACGTTTTTAAATGGAATGCAAAGTTTCGAAATGGTAGAGAGAGCATTGAAGACGATCCACGTCCAGGACCATTATCGACAGTTCGAGTTGAAGAAAATGTTCAAAAAGTGACTGAAATTCTTCAAAATAATCGTTGTGCATCTACCAAGTTAATTGGGGAGATCACTGGAATTTCTGAAAAAAAAAAAAACTGTGCATTGCATTCTAACTGAAAATTTGGGAAAACAGAAGATCTCTTGTCGCTTTGTGCCCACTCACTGACAATAAAAAAGATTGAAGGGTAGAACACTGCAGAGTTATGAAAAGATCGGTCATTAGGGACGCAGACTTCATGTCGTAACAGGTGATGAAACATGGTGTTTTCAGTACGAGCCACTTACAAGGCGCTAAACCTCGGAATGGAAAGGTCCAGAATATCCAAGACCGAAAAAAGCGCGCATGCAGAAAAGCCGTGTCAAGACATTTCTCACTATTTTTCTTGGATTCAAAAGGAATTATCCATAAAGAATACGCTCTAGAAGGTCAAATGATGAATGCAAATTACTACTTATGTGTTTTAAATCGTTTATGGAGAGGATTGTTAGGGTTCGACCTAAATAACAGAATAAAACAGTATTGTGTTTGTTGCACGACAATGCACCGCGCACAAAAGCAAGATCAGTCGCAATTTCTTGGCTCTTAAATGTATTGCGGTACTTGAACATCCTCTTTATTCGCCTGATTTGTCTCCATGCGACTTCTGGTTATTTCAAAAACTGAAAATGGCAATGTAAAGAAAGCGTTTCGACACGATTTCAGATATCTAGAGGACTACGACTATGGCAGCCCTTCTTTATAAATTCAATTATTTTTGTAATGTGCAACGCAGAAAGAAAGATAAATTTAAACTTGTATTGGTTTAATTTTTTAAAGAATACATTTTTTTTTTACAACACTTAAAATGACTTTATTTAATTAAAAAGAAATAAATAACACAACGGGAACTTGATTTCATATACTGATAAGAATTATAATAACTACACTGTTACAGTTGTTTTAATTTGACTGGGTGTTAATTTTTCTGGGCATAAGTTTTGTTATTATTATTATTACTTTTTTAAATATTTTATTAATATTTTTATTATTGTTGTTAAAATATAATTATTGCTCAAGAATACACCCGTATTTATTGTAGTTAGAGCTCTCTGCATCGTCTCATAAGTGTCGGTTATGCTAGTGAGAAGCTAAATTTATTCTATATTGTGATGAAATTTTTTAAAAAGTAAATTTAATTTGGTATGAAGAGATTCTTTAGAAGAATTAATATTGTTTTTAAAAGATTTCAAACGTTACAGAACTACTTTTTTATTTTCAATTTCAAGAATTCCGTGAATGCTTGGTATTGAACCTCTTTTGTTTGTTGGAGTCGTAGCATCTGATCTTAAAATTCTCTGTACACAGACTCTATTTTCCCTTACTAATACAAAAAGTTCTTTAATAACTTTATGATATAGTTGGACTTCTATAAATTTATTTCCCGAATCCTTACCGTGTATAAAAAAAATCTTTATTCTTGGATAAACTGAGATCTGATATCAGAGACTTTCTGCATAGGTAATTTAGTAATCATACTAGTAATTTTTTGCATTTTTTAAAAATTTATAACATTTATAAAAATTTAACGATCCTCATTATGAAAGTTCTCAAATTGTCACTTACAATGACAATTAACTCATATTTTGTGTGATTATAATTTAGGTTTTTTTTATTATATCTACTACCTAATCATATTTTATGGACTTTGATTGTTTTTTTCAGCCCGGATATTCACTTTAAAAACAGGTTGTGTTATCAGGTAAAATGGCGTAGTGATACAGTCGTAGTGATAGCGTAGTGATACAGGTAAATGGTGTGTTGACTAACAGTTAAAACGTGTAACAATTCTACGATACACAATTATAAACCACAAATTATTTAAATAACTACACCAAGGAATCTTGGCAGAAATATTCGAAAAAATGTATTTTTCCAGAAGATTTAGTATAAAAATAATATATGTTTTGAAGTGTAATAAGTAATGAAACATTTCCTCTTATTCGTACAGAAGAATATTTAATAAAAAATTCTTTCAGTTACTCTAGTATAGTATCTTGACCAATTTGTGAAGCATTCCAAACTAATTTAATTATTTTACAGCCACAGAACAAAGAAGAGGAAATCTAAAAAATGCACAGTTGAAAATAGTCGGCAAGTTGATAAATCCATACGTTCCTTAAAGAAAACAATCAATGTTACGGAGGAAGGATATGACATTTCTACCGCTAATAAAAAATTATAAAAAAATAATGTTAGTTTTCTAGGCACTTCCTCTTACGAGAAATAGAATGGAAATTGTTAATTATTAATGTGTTTTTGTTTAACGTTTATTTTCTACGTAATAATGATTCTGTTTTTTTGTTCTTATGAAAGTTAGATGGAAAAAAGAACTACGATGACGCAGAATCGTTTTTAATTTATAACAATGAATTAATAACAATATTATCTTATTATAATATATTGATTATGTAAATAGAAAACTGCATACATTTTGTGATTCAGCTTATGGATAAAAAAAAAGTTTCATTATGCCACAAGTAAAACATCCGCTACCCATTATGAAGTCTATATTCTTAAATTTGTTTTTGCATTCACTACGTTGGATATGAAACCAGCTGGCTCAATAACAGTATCCTTCCAAACAATCTTATTTAGACATTCTTATTTAGAACGTAACCTAAATACAAAGATGGAAACGCTTGATGATTCCTATGAATATATAAGGCAAACACGACTTGTAAAGTCATTCGAAGTATATAAAGTGGTCGAAGTTCAGTGTAATGATGTCAAAGTTGCTCCAATTTTATCGGAAGGTTTCGTAAAAAAAAAAAAATAATAACAATATTGTATAAATATAATTTATTACTTTTATTTTCTTTAATAACACTGGTTTAGAAATGTGAAAAGAAATTTCAGATCTGAAGCTGAAATAGATGAGTTTAAATCTATTTTTTTATGCAAATTTAAAAATGAAGTCGATTTTTCTCTATCGCCTTCAGAGATTTCATTTATAAACCTAAAATGAAACAGGAAAATTTGAACTTTATGATTTATGTTATGTAATTTATGACATAATCTACTATTCACATTTCAAGTATTTCTTGGTAAATGCCATCATTTCAGATACGGAAAAAATAAGCAAAATATAAGTTTGTATCAAAATTCTCTATTTTGAGAAATACTTAAAATAAAAATATATAATAACAGAAATATTTATTTCTATTTTGTAGAAATCTATTTTTGTAATCTCTATTTTGTAGAAATTTGTATCTATTTGATTGAAAAGTATTTTATTGTCTTTTGGATCGAGCTGTTTTCTCTTTGAGAAACCCATACTAGTCTTGCATATATATTCATCCCATTCTTTTGATAATGTTCTTTTGTTTGTAATATTATCTTTGCCGAACCTTTCTCCTTTTGGGTCGCAGAACCAATTTTTTGAATGAATTTTTAGTGAAATTCTGTGACCTAAATTTCTCATCACTGAGAGTTTTTATATCAACTCACTTTTTTCTTTAGCTATTTTAACTCACCTTTTAATTTTAGCTATTTTGTCTCCAAGAAAACCTTCAACAAGATCTTTCAATGATTTCAATGCTGCTATTTCCTTAGGATTCAATTTTTCTTTCAAGTTATATTAATATTTTGAGAACATTGATAATGAATATCGTTAAGATTTTATAAATATTGTAAATAAAATGAATTTTAATGAGCAAAATTATTAAATTGCTAGCAAAATACTAAATAAATAAAATGAATTTTAATGAGCAAAATTATTAAATTGCTAGCAAAATACTAAATTACCTGTTCAGAAAGTCTCAATTATCAGATTTCAAGTTATCTTAGTATAACGATGTTTTTTTATACACGGTAAGGTTTCGGTAAATAAGTCCGTAGAAGACCCACTTACAACCGAATTTTTACATCAGTGTAGTATTTAGTTACGCCTACAACATCAATACATTGCTTACAACTTATTTACCAAAATAATACCAACTTTTATACTAAAATTTTAATTATATAATATAACTTTAGAAGGCAGTGATCGATGATAGCTTAAAAACGTGACCCAGTTGTGAGAATACTTCAAAATATGTATTTGATTTATTATAAAAAAAATACTATATAAAACATTCACTTCCTTTCCATTTCCAAAAATTATGTTGACAAATGTAATTTTTAATCATTTTTAAGTAAAAAAAATCTATAATCATTAAATCAATGCGTACAGTTTTTCTTCCTGAACGCTCCTTGTGTTTTTTATTCATTTTAAAATGTACTTAAATTAGTTTTTAATTAGGTAGTAGAGGAAAATCGTTATGTAAGAGTCAATAAAACTAGTACATTAATTTATTAAAGAATTATTTTTTAAAACTGGGTCTTTAGCTAATCCCTATTTTTTCTGTCAACTACTCAAATTATTATGAAATAATTTCTCGCTTAGTAGTTCAAGAAAACCTGAAATTAAAAATATAATTAATTTCTTAAGAAAAGGCCGAAATTTACAGTTTGATGTGAAACTGAAAATTTAAAAATTTTAATCAAAGGAACCTAATATTATTACGAATAGACGTGTTACTTGAATCAACGTGTCTCATTAATCGACTGTTTCCGAAATTGATCAACTGCAGGAAGTAATATAACATTTGGACCAATCTGTCTCATTAATTGATCATTTCTGAACTACATTGAACGACTGATAGCAAATAATTTGTCATACAATTGTATAAATCATCATGTTTAGGACAATATATTTAGGTACATGAGCCTAGTCAATATAAACATAGGATTAGGCACTTAAAAAATTCGCAATGTAGTAAGATGATGTATATTTCTAAATGATTTTCTATTTTAACGTAGAGCCACATTGACTAGCGTAGTCAGATTAATTAAAAAATAATAATTTAAGTGAAGTACATCAATTGCGGGCCTTTTTTTCTGAAAATATAATGACATTTCTACCACCGATGATGTAACTGATTAAACGTGTAATACAGAAATCTTTCGTTTTTGAAACTTAGAAAATTCTTTTAATTTTGCCAAAATTACTTTTATAATAAACTAAGCAACAACGCGGGAGTCAGATGAAGTCGCAAAAAATACTAACACTATGTCGTCATCTCATTTAGTAGTTCACGAAGGAGGTAATTGATGATTTTATCCTATTTGAAATAGTAAAGCTTAAACTCTAGGAGGATAAAATTAACAAAAAAAAAAAAAAAAAAAACTGGTTTAGAAAAATCCTACAACACGGTGGATACTAAGTAATTAATTTTCACAACTATTGAAAGAATAAGTAAAATGTTTATTACGGAAGAGCAAAAAAATTATTGTTTAAGGAAGGAATTTCAAACGTTAAGCTATTGCGTCTTCAGGAATGCTAAATTATGTTTTTCATTTTTAATGAAATGAATCATTTATTTCCTTTGATTTATTTTGAGTAAAACTCGGTTAATTTATGACTCATTATGAGGTCATTTAATATTTAAACAAAACTCACTTTGATTTATTGTTACTTAATCCATTTCCTTTTATTTTCGATATCAAGTTTGATTTTCAAAAAATATCATTACCATTTGAGTTTTAAAAATTAATAAAATTCACATTATTTTCCATTAAAAACAGATTTCAACTAATGCTTGCAGTCTTAAGCACAATTAAAGTTTTAAGTAAGTTGCGATGCCAAGTTTTAAGTACGATTAAAACTTGGCAAATTTTGAACACTTTGGCAAAATTTTTTTTTTTCAGATCAAGTGGAATTAGAATTTCATGATCGTTTTTATTATGATCGTTTTAATTTTGGTATTCAGAAAATGGCATGAATTCATATAATAATTAATTTAGAAAGCCATCATCAAGCACCTACTTAGTTGTATACATTTATAAAATGACATAAGTTTGTTTTTGACTTTATCAGGCTACCTTAAATACATGTCATTTTTAGTGAAATTGCGAGAAATTGTAGATCTTATTTTAAATCAACTCCAGAAAAACGTAATTTAGAAAAATATACATTCAGACAAAAACTGCTCGTTTTCTAATAAATATAATCTAGAAAGCAGTGTATAACTTTAAAAAAGTAGATAAAATTTTTAAAATTAAAGTAGTTTTGTGTTTTATTTTTTTTTAATGAGGACTTTTAACAGTTTTTACTCAGTCTATAAGGATTTTGAGAAAATATTAAACTAAATAAATTTGATTTTGATATTTTCCTTATAAAATATTTCATGTGTTGTAGTCACATCGTTTTTAAGACATTTTCAAAATTTCTTAGTGAACTTTGTCATTAGAAACGAAAGTTGTGAATTTTATTTGAGCAAGAAACAAATTTTTATTTGTTCAATGATTATTATACATATTTTTTAGTAAGTTTAAAACTGATAACATGCAATTGTATATTTTTACCTAAATCAAAATTTGAGGAATCCTTTCTGATCCTAGAAAACTTTTTTATAAAAAAAAGTCTCTTTTCTCAATGTGTACATTATATCAAATACAAATTTGGTTTTTATTTTAAACAGTACTTAAAGTTGTGTTGTGTAAAAGAACTTATTATAAGATATCAGTTGGGTTGGTTTTTCAGTAGCTTATCAAATAAATTTTATCCAAAACCATAAAATATACACTCATTCGCTAATTATTAGAAAAAAGAGAATGTATTATTAGATATGTTTTTAATAGAAGGCTAACAAGACAGTTATTAACAAATAACATCCATACAATTAAACATTGTATAAACTAAATTATATTTTAAATGATTTTTAGTAATTTTATAAAAACATACACGTGGATCTTATTTAATAATTTTTATTTCTAAATTTCAGTGTTTACATATTATGCACGAGTTTATGTGCATAAATGTTACAATAACAAAACAATATTAATTAATAAAGAATCATTTTAACATAGATTTTTTGTAACATATAAAACATTGGTACCTAATTAAATTTAACTAGGTATTTGATAAACTCTAAAAACATAATTTTATTAAGGTGGAGCATAATCTGATATAATAATAAAGTAAAAAAATAATAATAATAATATATTATTTAATTGTTAACATTTTCACATAAAATTAATTAAAGATAATTTAAAAAAAAAAATTTATTTTCTTGGAAGGCAATTATAAATCATATGGATACTCATACTTGGTACAATCTTTAATGAAGGGAATTAATGATATATTGTATGGTAATAAAGGAAAAAACAGTTTTATAAATTTCTGAATATGTACCTTACAGCTGGTTATTTCTAATTAATGGGCGACTATGTTGTAGTCTGAGTAAGGGCAATAGAAGGAAAATTACATCTCAATACTGGAATTTTTCACATAAATTTTATCTGAACAGTTATGGTAAAATAACAATATAGTCATAAAAATTACTAGTATATTTTTATTGATAGAAGTAGAATTTAAAATCCAATTCTGTATTTTCTATTATCAGGTAATTAAGACATGGAAATGAAAAGAGTTTCAAATGTTATTTTTCAGAAATTCAGTTTTGCTGTAAAAGTTTTATATGACTAAAGACCAGTACCACAGAAAGTTTACAACTGCCATATTCCTAATAAAAGTATTAAACTTTAACATACTGAAGAATTATGGTTTTAACACATTCCAAAAGATGGGAGCTATTGTCACTGAAATTTGGTACTGGTTTTTAATAGTTTTTTGCTGCTCGGTTATACTTTTCTTACCTATGACTGTGATTTCAGTTACTTTGAAAAAAATAAAAGGAAAAACACCTCAGATATCATGTAATTACCATTAAATATAAAATTTGAACATCAATTAACCTCTGATTAAATGTAATATTTAACTTTTTCAATATTTTTAAAGCAACTTCTTAACCTACAGTTACGAAAGTACCACCTATTTCTAAATTTTGTGCCATGAAGGTGGATGAAAAAGATCTCTATCGTAAACATATTCTTCAAAGCACGTTTACTAATTTTGAGCTTAATGCAATGCCTGTAACAAAAGACCAATAAAAAAATACCTGTACTGGGCAGTAACCTACTCCAGTTTGATGAGTTATAAATAACTGACTTATAGGTCATTTTACTAAACTTGGAATGTATTCTCAAAAAAATTATTGTGATAAATTGTTCTGTTTCCAAATGGTCACTGAAAATTAAAATTTGTAGACAACCAAACATTCAAATTATCTGTTATTTGTCCTTTGACTTTGAAATACTGATATTTTTATAATGTTTTATTGCAAATAACCTAGCATAAATTTTTTTATTTCTAAATTTCATCTCCAATTACAACAAAAATAAATGAATCTAATTTTCATGTTAAGTTAAATAAAACTGTATGTTTTTTTATCATACTTCATTGTAGTGATTAAACTTTGACAAAAACATGTATGGTTTACAACACAAACAACTTGTTGAATGTTTTTGATTTTGTTTTTAATAAAAATGTTTTGTGCTTAGAAAAATGAAATGATCAACATTTCAAACTTTAATCTGAGAGCTAAATTCATGGAAACACATGTATTTAATATTTTGGGTTTTAAGATTTTTTATAACATTTTGAATGTTTATTTCCTCCAAAATTAGGAAACATATTGAATCTTTTACTTAATTGAATATAAAGTGTAACCATTAAATTTAAATTATTAAAAATACTTTTCAGATTAAAAGTGTGTATAAATACACATACAAACAAAATAAATAGGGAAATACAGGCAATTATTTTATCATTTCACTATTACATAT